>CAJDSM010038910.1:0-12774 GCA_903981925.1 Ostrea lurida
ATGAGTTTGTAGCGTGGATTTATAAACACAATTTCATGTGTGCTGTGAATATGTGTATTTTTTAAGGGGCTACTAGCTATTGCACGCGCCGAGGAACGTTGTGATAACGCCAATGCGATACTATCAATTAACGTCTCGCATCGAATGTTTCGAACGAGCTGGAAAATTAGTCGCGAAAAAGTTCGACATAAACCAGGTTAAAAATGATTGTACTTAGGATCAAAAAAATTTCGAGATAACCGGAATATTTCGAGATTACCGTGTTTCGATGATTCCGTAGGCTTTTTAAAATCAATTTATATATGGGTAATCGAGCCGGGACACTTCCAACAGTCGCATACGGTTTCGACATGTATCCGGATGATTCAATATCCGCGAGTTCCGAGATACTAGAAATTGAACTTGTATAGATGCATATACATATATTCTGTTATTTTGACTGGATTGCACAATTAGTAACAAATTACTAGTTTACATTGTGGTCCTGTATAAAACATATTAGAAAATAAATAACTAAAGTTCTTATATAAGATATATACATAAAATATACACACAATATCACATGGAAAAGTATACATATGAATCACCTGCGAGAATTATAATGTTGCAAATATGCTGATTTAAAAGATGTAATAGAAGCACAGTTTCTGACATCTTCAGGCAGCTCATTCCATCAAGTTGTAGATGATACATTAAAAGAACGTTTATACGTTTCAGTTCGAAATTTTGGAACATACTGTAAAAGTGGTTATTTACGCGTGGGGGAAATTTATACTAATTACGCGGTCATGTAATGAGCGCGTAAATTTCCCCCACGTGTATAGATATAAATATCATATATGATATATATTCCATTCAACGGCCGCATATTTTTCCCCCGTGCGAAATGCTGGACATGGAAAAAAGCGAACATAACCCCCAGCGTAAATAACCACTTTTACAGTATAAAATATCAATGTTACTACTTCTTGTTGTTCTGGAGCTAACCTGGCTGACCAAACTAAAAACATTCAAATATTCAGCTGTCATATTTTTCGGAACCTTTTAAAAAAGCAAGCACAAGTTTTCTATACATGTATNTTTTCGGAACCTTAAAAGCAAGCACAAGTTTTCTATACATGTATATAAAATAATCATGAATAGGCATCCATTTAAGACCACTAAAAATATGAACAGAAGAAGTCCGAGTTCTGTTCACCTTTAATTCTGGCTGCCCTTTTCTGTAATTTAAAAAGTCTATCGACAAAAATCTTGTATTTTTATCACAAAATACACTGTACAAATTAAATCACTAAACGACAAACTCCCCCATTCTTACAGTCAGCAGAAACAAATGATGAAAGATGAATCAGTTTTGACATTGGATTTTCATTTTTTATGGGAGACATTTGAAACTTACTGTCCTCATCATATCTGTCCTTCTCTGGAGGTTTCCCGTTATCTTCGTCATCATCAGCGGCCCGCGATATTTCACTGCTACTCTGTTTCTCGTCATCCCTATACGTAACATCGTACTCATGAAGCTTCCTAGCGAAGAACTCAAAAGCCCCGTCCAACGACCAAGCCTCAGTCATATAAACTGGTTTCTCCTGAAACAAGTTGAAAATACTAATGTCAAAATTCCTCTCTTTCTGTAGCAGAAATATTTACTTGTTTTTAACAACTTTTCTGTCTGGCAGCAAAGACACTTTAAAATCCTTCTGTTTGAAGCACCAGCAATCATACACCCATTGTAAATCTAACAGATTTAATCAGAACGTTGTCCATTATATGGTAATCAATTGATCCAAGAAGTACTGACATTTCCACAATACAGTCAAACTTGCAGAGTCAGTCACCTACATTCAGTGGTCAACTGTCCCATGCAGTCAGTTCATTTCNCGAAGTACTGATATTTCCACAATACAGTCAAACTTGCGGAGTCAGTCACCTACATTCAGCGGTCAACTGTCCCATGCAGTCAGTTCATTTCCTAACAATGAGTTTTCCTGTATAATGTAACTCTTGAAAGTGGTCACCTGTGTAATGCAGCCAACAGTCATCAAATTTGACATGAAGTCACCATTTTATCCTGCACTGGGCTACCTGGACTTGTCACATGACACATGTACAATTAGATGTGATTTTCACAATGCAAACACTATTGGAGAAGAGATAAACCCAACAAAATTACTTTTATTATACCCTTGAACTTTGGTATCTCAGACACTGATATCTCAAATACCATGGCTATGTCATAGTGATTCAGAAGTCCCAGCCACCTATTTTCTTAGTATTTTTACCCTTTGATAACTTGAATTTTTTTCTCAGTTCCATCCAGTTTGAGATAATGAGGTTTGACTGTATATCAAAATCAACACATCTGATCCTGAATGCCCATTTTGACATGCTTGGCTAAATCTGTCAGTCAACACCTGACCTTTTGTCTATTTGATTGACACATTTTTTTAATCTTAATCCAGGCATATTATCAGGTTGTATATGTAAGAGGTCCTTTAAACTGGCTCTCACAGGTGACTGTTTTATACTGGTCTGACTATATTTTTAACTTGTCTACTGAGAGGGTTTCAGTCAGAATTCTGTAAAGACTACTGATGTTGCTATAAGATTTCCCCCTCACCTCTGATCTTAATTGTACAGCAATGGTTGGTGTGCTGTCTGGAATTTCATCTAGCCCAATTGTCTCACCTTGAGTGATACCTCTGAAATGAGAAATATCCAATGAAACAAAAACTTCACAACAAATCCAAACAGTACAGTAACAAGAGGCCCATGGGCCCCACGAATCGCTCAACCTGAGTGACCTTGGCCCTGAATGCAGAGTGGGTGGTATTTTAAAAAAGGTTTTTTCAAAAGTTTTCCTTAAACTGGACGCATTAGGTATCTGGAGAAGAGACAACTTTGATCTCCCTATTGTGGCCCCACCCTACCTCCCAGGAGGTATGATCTGATCAAGATTTTGGAGTCTACTACTATATCAGGAGTCATTCATTAATGCAATTTTCAAAGCTTTCTAGTGAGGCCCTAGTGGTTCTTGAAAGAAGAATTTCAAAGAGTTTCCCTATATATTACGATGTTCAAACTTTGAATCACTCTATAAGCCCATAGTAATCGACCAAGGGGTCATTATTTAAACAAACTTGAGAATCTTCTCCGCTATAGATGCAAGGAAGCTGTTCAATATCAATTTCAGCTATTTTCTAGTACAGTGGTTCTTGAAAAAGATTATTTAAAGGTGTTTTCTATTATAATTCATGTACACACTTTTGAATCTCCTAATTGTCGGGCCCCATCTGTACTCCCGGGATCATGGGATTTTTTGAAACAAAACTTAAATATTCCACTATAGTCAGGAAGCTATTGCGCAATATCAAAGTTTCAGCTTTTTATGGCCCAGTGGTTATGTGA
The DNA here is from genome assembly GCA_903981925.1 of Ostrea lurida. Taxonomy (NCBI): domain Eukaryota; kingdom Metazoa; phylum Mollusca; class Bivalvia; order Ostreida; family Ostreidae; genus Ostrea; species Ostrea lurida. Next base: position 3,409 of record CAJDSM010038910.1, read on the forward strand.
GAAAGAAAAGATTTTATAATTAAATGACCACATCCTATTTTATGCCATTTTTGTGATATATTTCTCCTTTGAAATGGGCCTCCGGGTCCTTCATTTGAACAACTTGAATCCTTTCACACAAGGATGATTTGACCAAGTTTGTTGAATTTGGCTCGCATAGTTCTTAAAGAAGTTCGAAAATCGTGAGAACGTTAACAGACAGCACAGACGGACGGGAAAATGTGATTACTATAGGGCACCCGCATTATCCATGTGGGGCTCCATAATATGCGACTATTCATTACAATGTCTTTTAAGTAATATTTTAACAAAACCCCAACATCATTTCACAGTGCTATTTCTAATTACAAGTTGTATTCAAAATATTTCTTGCAAAACTAAAAGCACTCCTTCCAGATTAGACCCATGAGTCACAGCATGCCTCATCGCTTGACCTAAGAAAAAGACATACCAGTACCTGACTGACATACGGACGGACTTACAGACAGAAGCAATCTATACTTCCATTTGCACCTTATGAATTTGTACTCTGCACAAATTTAACAGGTGCGCGGGAATTCCTGCACGTTCCGTGGAACTGTCTCCCAATAACACGGACCACTTTCCCTGAACTGTGTTCATTGGTGGATTTCCCTATCCAGAACAGATAACACCACGCGGTGGAGAATCTTAGGTCAACGCGTGTAGGGGTGGGTGGTGCCATTTTAACCCAGGGAATGTCAAACTAAAAATAGCGACATAAGTTACTAGCCCAATCAGCAAAATGGAATGCAACACAAACACTGATGGACATTAATTGAGTGCCCCCACAGCATTGTTTTTTGTGTGTGTGTGTGTGGTGGGGGGGGGGGGGGGGATGTAAAAGATGGTAATTTTATATGCGATGCGACCATTGCATTGTTTGTCCTGGGGGTAGAAACATAGAAGCGGATGATAAATGTTCATTGTGTAAATTGACGTCTTCAATAACTGATTCTTGAACTTGTTGTGTTGTTTAGTGTAGTGCTAACTTAAATATAGGGAAAAAAGCTTGTTATCAGATAAGACACTGGTACAGAGGCATGGGACTTCATAATCCTCATAGGTACTGCAGTGCTCTTGGCAGACATGGACATTCAAACAGTTATTGTTTACCTTGCTAGCATCCGACAACGCTGCTGACTTAAATTTGGGTTTGGAACAAGTCAGAAATGTGCATTATCACACAAGGTCCTCTGCTAAAATCTGCAGGAGTGGAATAAAATTTGAGTAATGTTACGTAACTTGAGGTCATGAAGGTAAATTTGTAACAGGCCGCCATTTAGAACCTTCTTAGAATGTTGATCACGTTAAAGAGACCGCCTAACATTTTGGGGTAGGTGGTGGGGGTGGGGTGGGTTGGGTACAGTCGCCTTCATTTGTTGAAGGTGTGTGTAATGCTGTCTAGTTACAACCCTCTAATATGAATGTTTACAAGAGAAGACCACTAGCACTTGGGGTTGGCAGTGCGGTGGGAGTGGGTGTGTGTGTGTCGTGTGGCGGGGGGGGGTTTGAGTAACAGTTCACCTTCATGAAGGTGTTGTACATGCTGCATTAGCATGAACCCTTCTATGGGAATGTTTTAATCAGTAAGGAACACTAACATTATGGGGGGGAGCTCCAGTCGCCTCATGAAGTTGGCCAGGTGAGGAGAAGGCTCGCATCTTCTCTTGTTCATACAATACTTTCACAAAACAGTCGTCCCCTTGTGGTTAACTTGGCTTACACATCAGGAACCAGACTTCTGGCGTTCCTCTAGGGTCTCTGGAGACGTGTCTATTCTATCATAAAAACACAGAAGATCTTGCCTTTCATTACATGTAGCTCAGCTTAACCCGTTCATTGTTTCCATCACATCTCATTAAATGGATTTTAAAACATCTAATCATTTTTGGGAAATGATTTCGTGTTTGTTATAAATTTCACAGCCAACTATGAAACTTTTTGTATTGTGATGCTCTGAAGAGAATATATGTTAAAGCGACTGCAATATTCAATCTAAAAAACGTCCGTCCATGATTCACTTACACAATTGGAGGGGGGAGTTGCTTTGTGTTCAGACTGTGAAAATCATACAGTTATTATTGTTGACTTGCCCTGGTACTCAGTAAGTGATCAATTTGAAGTAAGTCAATATGAGAATGCACACTTACAAGAGTCCAGTCACCGCCTTCGTTGATGTGCTGATGGCAAACTTGAACTTGTGATGGAAAGCATACGCTACCTCCATGAAAATTCGGTGTTCTAAAAATAGACACTTAAGACATAACCGATCAAGACTGGGATTTTGAAAGAAAATTTTTCTGTCTATTTACCAACAAATATTTCTATCAATTAGCAATACAACTATGCTCAAAAGGACAAAAATCTATAGCTATGAAACAACAAATTGAGTGTCTTATATATTTACAGTTACCCTGGTATTTTCTTACACTATGCTAGGTGGCATGTTTGTCAATATTGTCCTAAGCTTGACGACATAATAGCATCATGACTGATGAACGTAACAGGGAAGTTAAAGAGAAGAAATATTGAAGTACATTATCTGTAATGTGAAATGAAAACAGCATGCGAGAATCCTCACACCCCAGTAAGAATCAATTAAGTTACACTTCGGTTGTTGTATGTACAAATATTGAAGTGCCAGGGAATGTTGTTATAACTACATACGCTATGAGATATAATTTGTTTTCTTATTGACCCTACATTGTTTGTGAAAAATAAAATTATATATATACTACAGTATATGATAATATGTTTACGGTACTTAGATGTTTTAATGAAATATTCCTCAAATGGAAGCTTAATTACACTCAGATCTTGTATACATTTAATGTATTGGTAATTAGTACTGACACAATAAAATAAAGACTATAATCTACAGTGCATTCACTGTCTTCAGGGAAATTATGCCAATACTGTATGCTAACTACCATAGGTTCCGATGGCTTTCTGGAAGGAGAAAATGATGTCATCTTTCCCTTTGTGTTGGTTCACAAAATTTTCTCTCTCAGTGTCTGTCTGTAATATTGGGACGTCTCGGAGGAGGGCCAATCTGTCACGAGAAAATCCAAGGCGTGTATTTACTAAAGTTTGTATGTATAAATGTCAGATTTACGTCTGATTTTAGATCAGTGTTATGTCCTCATAAAGCTAAAACAGGGCTATATTTTACAAAAGAACTAAGAGCAAAATCTTTTTTCCGTAATTTCTCATTCGTGATTTGTGACCGTTGCTGTGACTAAATTTAGAAATATTTTCTAGCAATATGTAAGCTGGTGACCTTGACCTTTGACCCCAACACAAAATGATTCCTCCCTACATCATAGACTCTTGAGGAAATGCTCCACTGACATCATAATGAGGTGGCATAATATTGTGTGGCAATATACTAAAAATTTTCTGTAATCAGGAAATTTTTAAAAAAAAAAAACTGACCTTGAACTTATGACCTTAAAAACAATAGCCATGGAGACACGGCCTAAAGGGACATGGACACGTTTTGAGCTAAATTTGATATTTGCATTATTAATGTTTAGAATGCTTAACCAAGTTATTTCTAATGGTCAGCAAAATTTGAATGTCAGTTGTTGAGTTACAAGTAAGTTACAGTGCCCACAATTCTTTGTTATGTAAACAAGCCTCGTACTTTGTTTATGTTTATGTACAAAAAAAACATGTTAACAATGATTTAAAACAAAATCTTCAGAATTCAGAGACATATATGTTACAGGACTCCAAAGTGCGATTGGTGTCCCCAAAGCGCGATGATTCGCCCCAAAGCAGTGCGTATGGTCTGGCGCCAAAGTGCCGATGGTTATTGTAAAGCTTAACGGACGCCCATAGGTGGCGATGGCCACCGCCAAAAGTGCGATGGCTCTACACGTTACTACCAAAGTGCGATGGTCTAACAACGCCAAAGTCCGATGGTCGTGGTAACGTTTGTGACGCACGTTATCTTGACGTTTCAATCACGAAGAATCTAACGTCAGGCTTGCCCTGTACGATTATTTTCGAGGATAAACTGAAAGAAAAGGAGACCGAAAATTTATGAGAGAACTCCGGACTCCCATGTACTTCCCTGACGTACTTTTTTATCAGCTTTATCGAGCTTTGGGGCATGATTAACTCGATTTGCTGCAGGACATCCACTCGGCATGCATGAAAATCTTGGCGTGTTCAGACCATCCGCACTTGTGGGCAAGGGATCATCGGCACTTTTGCGGTCCAGACCATCGCACTTTGGACCCCTACTATATTAACAGAGATAAGCACTTCTCCAAGGTCTCGTATTATCTCGTCGCACGTCAGCTTATTGTTTCGGTAAAAATGCATACACTAAATTGATTGCGTTAACCACTTTAATAATGAAAGATATGAAGTGCAAACCTTTTCTAATACTATTACAAGAAAATTCAAGATACGATAATTTTAGAAAGATGCTCACTTACAAGGTGAAATAAAAAAAGAAGTTTTCAAAAGTGCGATACATGCTCCGGAAGTCGCCAAAATCGCGCAAGAATTTCAGGAAATGTTCACGATTTACCTAATTGTTTGTAAATAAGTTCATTGTTGTTAATCATCAAATCAGTTCAAATATGTGTTGCATTCGAATTTCACAATTTATGATAAGAATGATATACAAATTTAAACCAACATCTTATCTATCACAAACAATCAATAGCTAATTAGCATATTTAAGGTGGAACCGTCACATATTTAGGCCGGAAACACACTGCCATAGGAGTTGCTTATCTCGTTATATATGTCCTCAAGTAATGGAACTTGTTAATTTTTGAAAAAAATCAGCTTTAAACTGGAACGTATATGCCAGCATATTTTCAATATAGCGCTAAACAAAACATGGCTCCCGGTAGGTTGTTCACTAGTGAAGAATTGGAAGTGCTGCAAATTCTTACTTGACGTAACTTCAACATAATGATGTTCAAATTTTGCTGACCATTAGAAATAACATAATTAAGCATTTGAAACATATAATATGCAAATATAAAATTTAGCTAGCTCAAAACATGTCCATGCCCCTTTAAATGAAGTTTCAATGCTAAAGCTCAAAGAATATATGTCGCACTGAGGAATCCTGTAGATATTCTGTGGCAGGTGACCTTGACATTTACAAAAATAACAAGGCTCTTCTGTAAATCACGGCAACTTTTCAGGTGAGCTTTCATGACTAAGGACTTACAGGTATGTGAGGCATCACCTGCAAACCTGCGTTACAGACAGAGACGGATCAACAAAAAATAAATATTCCCAATATCTTTCTCTATAACAAGGGACAATCAAAGTCAAGCAAAAGACTTTACTACTTTTCAATAAATAGAATTTTGATAAAATTAGAAATTATTAATTCATACTTACTGCAATATATTTGACATAATAGAATTTACATCAAACATGGTTTCAATTTCCAGGGCCAACAGTTCATTTCCATGGTTATACGTGTAAACAAATCCTGGTGTTCCATCTTGCGTGCATCTGTCAACATCAGAGTTTAATGGATCTTGGCAATTTACCTACCAATGAAAAAGCATATATCTATTGTGAGGATTTTTCTATATCTTTTGCTACTGTATAATATTATGTATTTAAGGGGTATTAATTGGTACTTATTAAATTATTAATCTAATACTAGCTAAATGACCATTGTTTGCAGTGGATTAGTAAATGTAAGCATTTATTTTTACAGAAACATGACACCACTTTGTTTAGAGTATGACCTTTGAGGCACATTCCAAGTTCAAAGTCATTTCACCTTGTCCAGCAAATCTTGATTATATAGTTTTTTAAACTCTTTTTCTCTATATATCATTTAATTTTATTTAAGTGATTACCTAGCGCCGATTCTCATTAGTTAAAACACATTTTAAGAATTGAGGCGATTTTTCGATCACATACCTGAACAACAATTAAAGTCTAACGAACATTATTTTGTTGTTGTAATATAAAATTAAATGATAAGAAACAAATCTTATATTTTCTCGGGTGATATGCAGGTTATCACCGAGATTTTAGGTGGTAAAACTGCATCAATGTGCGAAACCAAAATTCAGTGATACCTGCACCACCCGAAAAAAATGTCAGATTCATTTTTTATATCACCGAACCAGAACCAGGAAAGTTTATTTACCTCCGTGAAATATGTAGGGCATGTGTAAGATACAAAATTAAGATCCTGGTTTATATAAATAAATTACTTAAAATATCATCATCATTAATTAAATATACATGCACACTCTGTACAACTTTGACATTTATTTTTATGACATAACACATTCTTAGATATGGGGTTGTATTTCACATTTTTTTTAAATGAATATTAAAGTTGAAAAGATTAAACTGCTGTTGTCATTCTATGGCAGGCTTTCACCTGGGTCTTCATCTTACTCATATCAGTCACAAAATGGATACAGATATAGCTAGTACACATTAACATGCCTAAATTTTTGCAAAAGAAATTTTTAATAAATTTTCGATCCTTGTTGTTTGCCCTCAAGATGTATAACAATTATATCATTTAAATATTTAATGTATGCATATCTGATAAACTTACCACTCCCAACTTTATGTTGTACAGCCCAAGATATTCTGCCGATTTATCGTATTTAATGTGCGTATAATACACTTACCACTCCTAACTTTATGTTGTACAGCCCAAGATATTCTGCCGATTTATCGTATTCATAATAGAAACCTCTGTGTCTGGGATTGTCTGAAATCATAATGAAAACCTCAACAACAAGTTAACAACAAAAATGTAACATATCAATCTTATATTCCCAGAGTTCTGCTCCTCTAGCTCGTGTGATTGTCTTCAATTTTCAAAATTTGCATCGCTCTGCAGTAGTACATATTTCATTGTATGGATTTCTTGGCAGGATATATGGCCTCATATTCCCTGTCAAGTGTATAGTTCCCTCGCCTGGCGGCTGCGGGAGAATATAAACTTTGGACAGGGAATATTAGGCCATATACCCTGCCAAAAATCCATATAACTAATATTGGTCCAGTTTTACTTGCTGTGAATAGCTAGAAGCAGGAATGTGCTGAAAATCAGGTACAGTTAGCAGGGTGGAAAAATGGACGACTGGAGTGAACACTTTAGAGCACTATGTATCCTGTACTGTTATGGTGAGATTACCATATTTGAATGACTTCATCATAAGTGGAGGTATTTGAGATGGCTCATGATATATTTTACCATGATGTTGTGCGGAAAATTGACTAGTTCTTGTGTGTATATTAAAACACAACGTCAGCATTCAAACATTAGAAGTTCAGTTTAAATTGTGGGAAAAGTTTTACTTCGCTATAGAAGATCAGTTCTAAGTTTACTCTGAGAAGTACCAGCTTTTTAGTTGACTCTTGGAGAATACCAGTTTTGTGTGTACTCTGAGAAATACCAGCTTTTAGTAGACTTCTCGAGAATACCAGCTTTTAGTAGACTCTGTGAGAAGTACCAGTTTTTAGCTGAGACCTCTTGAGAAGTACCAGTTTTTAGTGGACTCTGAGAAGTACCAGTTTTTAGTGGACTCTTGAGAAGACCAGTTTTAGTGGGACTCTGAGAATACCAGTTTTTAGTGAACTCTTGAGAAGTACCAGTTTTTAGTTGACTCTTTAGAAGTACCAGTTTTTAGTGACTCTTTAGAAGTACGCAGTTTTTAGTGACTTCTGAGAAGTACCAGTTTTTAGTTGACTCTTTAGAATACCATGCAGTTTTTGAGTTGACTCTTGAGAAGTACCAGTTTTTAGTGACTCTTGAGAAGTTACCAGTTTTAGTGAACTCTTGAGAAGTACCAGTTTTTAGTGGACTCTTGAGAAGTACCAGTTTTAGTGGACTCTTGAGAAGTACCAGTTTTTGTGGGACTCTTGAGAAGTCCAGTTTTTAGTGGACTCTTGAGAGTACCAGTTTTTAGTGGACTCTTGAGAAGTACCAGTTTTAGTGAACTCTTGAGAAGTACCAGTTTTTAGTGACTCTTGAGAAGTACCAGTTTTAGTGGACTCTTGAGAAGTACCAGTTTTTAGTGGACTCTTGAGAAGTACCAGTTTTTAGGGACTCTTGAGAAGTACCAGTTTTTAGTGGACTCTTGAGAAGTACCAGTTTTAGTGAACTCTTGAGAAGTACCAGTTTTCTAGGGACTCTTGAGAAGTACCAGTTTTTTAGTGACTCTTAGAAGTACCAGTTTTTATGTGACTCTTGAGTAGAGTACCAGTTTTAGTGAACTCTTTGGAAGAGTACCAGTTTTTTAGTGGACTCTTGAGAAGTACCAGTTTTAGTGGACTCTTGAGAAGTACAGTTTTTAGTGGACTCTTTGAGAAGTACCAGGTTTTTAGTGACTCTTGGAGAGTACCAGTTTTTAGTGGACTCTTGAGAAAGTACCAGTTTTTAGTGAACTTTTTTCTTTTTGAGAAGTACCAGTTTTTAGTGGACTCTTAGAAGTACCAGTTTTTAGTGGACTCTTGAGAAGTACCAGTTTTTAGTGGACTCTGAGAAGTACCAGTTTTTAGTGGACTCTTGAGAAGTACCAGTTTTTAGTGAACTCTTGGGAAGTACCAGTTTTTAGTGGACTCTTGAGAAGTTACCGGTTTTTCGTGGACTCTTGAGAAGTACCAGTTTCTAGTTGACTCTTAGAAGTACCGAGTTTTTGTGGACTCTTGAGAAGTACCAGTTTTAGTGACTCTTAGAATACCATTGCAGTGGTTTAGTGACTCTTGAGAAGTGCAATTAAGGGCAAAAATGGTATTAAATCTTGAAGTAAATTACATTGAAGCAGCTTATCGCTAATTCGGGTAAATAAAGCTTGCGATAGGTAACTGACACAAGACAGTTGGTTTTAGTAGTAAGTGTGTTACGATAGTCGCCGACTATCGAAAAATCGTCGGTGAAAGCATACTGCGACAATCGATTATAAATTTTAACATCCGATTTGTCGCTGGACTTATTCCAAGAAAAGTATAATTCACCGTAACGTTTCAGTTTTTTATGTTTTCTAAGGGACCTTAACTCTATTATGTTCGTGACAGATGACAGGACACTCGTACTTTGTGTGAGAACTATACTCTGACGAGCTGTAAGAACTAGATGTGCTATCACTATAAACTAAGCTTAGGCACTGCATTTGGTTTTTGTACTCTTCAGGAGAGCCCTCATGCCCTGGATAGGCGATTCATTATTCTTGTAACCCTGTAATGGTGAGCGTACTCGATATCCTGATGTGGTAAAAATCTTGTTGTCCAGAGAAGTAAATAATTCGATTTTATAATCGATCATGTATTGCCGATTCAATTCGATAATCAATAGTAAATATTGTCCAATTTTACAACACTAGT
>CAJDSM010038911.1:0-15886 GCA_903981925.1 Ostrea lurida
AAGCAATGAGATAAACAATCTGTAAAAACAGAGCATTTATTGCCAGAAATTTTGCGGGAATTTTGTACAAATTATAGCACAACTGGTACATTTGTATTGATACACAGATAAATGAGATGTATTTACATTTCTTGCCACGGTAACATATTACAATATACACAAATCTTTAAATCACTGATTACAACCTGTAAAATCCCATTATCATATTTTGTTATACAAAATATATACATAATGTACATCAATGCACTGCATCAACGAAACGAATTATTACAAAAAATGCACTCACTAATTGATTATTAGTTCATGTACAGTTTTTTTTGTGGGGAGGGGGTATATTTGGCATTGTTCCCAGTCTTGAAAGTTTTGTCCAGATGTCTGATTGTCACTAATAATTTACACTGAACAGGACTGTCACATTGGGGGTATGTTCTCAAGTTTCGTCTCCGACAAGTTTTATACCAAAACTTTATAAATAAGTTAAATCAACCCCTTCTTATACAGTCACATACCGATTTCCAGAAAATATTTTTTCAGGGAGTGAAGCATTTGGTCTATAGGCATTATATAGTGGGAAACACCGTACACATGTGACTAATGATTCATGTAAGAACTGATGGTTTAAACATAAACTTGTACAATATTTACAACTAGATGTCAAACTTGAATCAAATGAATAAAATAAAAATAAAGCATATTGCACTTATCTATATCGTAATGATTGGGGAGGGAGGGAGGGGGGGATGTAATTTTTTGTATCACAATGTTATTAGGAATGTCTGTATACAAATGTGGTGGGCATTAAACATTAAATCAGATGGAGTGTGTGCTGATCTTGCATGCAAGGTCGAGAACAATAGATCGATAAACAACATCAAAGTGACTAGTCACATTTTTCCACAGCACGAACTAGAGTACTGTGCTGTACTAGAAATCACTCCTTATTTCCAAAAAACATTTTAACGACTTGCTGCCCCATGTAGTACTTTTAACATAAAAAAATTAACCATCTCCATATTCCAGTCATGGCAGGTGCTTCACACACACATAATAACTACAAGCCTCTCGTAAGATTACAGCCTCCACTTAAGTTACATTTCCAACAACATGGCATTGTCGTTACAGCACAAACCCTAACAATGTTAACCGCCAGAATCATCATAAACAATGTCACAACAGAGACTGCTTTATCATGATGCTGTCGAACCCGTCGGGGGGCATGTGGTAGAATTTGTCAAACTGGACGTCAATAACTGCCCCTTCGTCCACTGTAAGAAATATAACAGATTTTGTTTGAAATAAATCCATGTCCACTATTAAAAGTCTTTAATAAAGACACAGTTTTAATCACCAGTCTTTTATTTTTGCATATTTTGTGAGAGTTTAAACTCACTTAAATTCAGTTGCTATATATATTCTCTCTAGCTTACTTGAGAGTGATTATGCAAAATCTGCATGGCCTGATATGGATGACATCACAATCACCCATATCAGCACACCGTGCAAAAACTGCATACCAAAGACATCATAATGAAAAATTACGTCACGNGCCAAAGACATCATAATGAAAAATTACGTCATGACAAACAGGCCTGTAGAGTTGCAACATAGAAAATGCCTTGATTTACCACGGCTTATTTTAAGCTTGACAGTATATGATAAATAGAATGTTACATGCTAAAATCCATATCGCAAGGCATATCAACCCTCGGGCTGATATGGGGCTACGTGATTTTAGCATGTAGTATTCTTTATATACAATATCGATCTGTCTTCTCAAATAACAATGCCTATCTCGCAATGATAAAGTATCACAAAAATTTACAATAAAAAGTTTTGCAAAGTTTTGATTATATGCAGTTTAATAAATTCACTAATTGTAGCAATGGTGCAAATCTCTATTATTTTGAAAATTATTTACCATAAAACACTGGATACAAGGTCCCCTTCATTCCAGTGAATGGGCAGGTCAGAGGTCGGCCATTCAGGTAGAAGTTCAGCTGGACGTGGTCGTATGTGAAACCCTAGGCAATATATGACAGGAAATTAATACCTGTATTGTGATGAAATGTAGCACGGTAGTATAAAAAGGTTTGTTTTTTTATTTTTGTGATCTGTGTACATGGCTGAAGTATATAAAAAACTCTTACAACACAGCATAAAAGTATGTGAGATTTCTTGCTAGAACAATTTCCTCCTGTGGGATTTCTTACCAGTACATCTCCCTCCTGTGGCGTGTCTGACAGCTTGCCTCTTTGCTGTTTGTCATGAAATAATGTGCCGTCATGTCTGAGCACCCATGATTCAGTGTTGTCTCCGAGGGGCATTATGTTTAAGTTACACCTCTGTGTAGCCAATCCAACCCCCCACACACCTAGTAATGAGAATTGAGAAATCAGCAAATTACCATGAGTGTGTACTGAAAATGAATAGTTTAGGGTTATTAGACACAGTGACAGTCTGTGGAACTTTATTTTCTGTGATAACTTGCATACCACTACTCTGAATCTTCACTTCAAAATAAGCTTTATCCTGAGCAATGGGCGCATTGGACAGGGCTCCTCCAGTTCCACAGATTCGACGTCCATTCTTGACGATTACTACATCATTCCCTGTCAACAAATAAAAGTCACCTGAATAGCCAATATGCAATGAATGCTTGATGCATGGAATTACCAAAATGCCCGTGATTTACTGAAATTGGAAATACCCTCAGAAAACACCGAAATGCACCCAATTTTTTCATTTCATATTATTAAGGGTTCTCATCAAGAGCCTGCATTTGGCAATTTCTCACCCTCTACTTTAAGTAAAAGCCTACTTTCTAAAGTCAAGACCCCACTCCCCCTTCTGAAATAAGAGGTCATGCTATATCATGATTAATCCAATAAAACAACAATAAGATGTCATATGGTTTGCGAATGGTTTACATAAAAATTTTTGGTTTTGTTTTTTGGTAATCCCAATTTTCTTTTTTAAGCAAAATGAAAGTAGTTAATTTTATCCTGAAGAATTCCCATTCTAAGAATTCCAAGAAACCAAGGCTTATTATATAAGGTATAACATTCATTTAACTCAATAGCTTTTACTCAAATTTAAAATGACTTCTACATATTTCATAAAACTTTTGATTTCTTAGGGGTTTTTTTATGAGTTAAAATTGCTCTTTGGAGTTGTTGTATCTGTTACTTTTAAATTTATTGAGAACCCTGACTATTGTAATTCAAATACTTGTGTAAGAATTTTTTTTTCATAAAACTAAATACATGTATTTGATAATTTATGGAATTTTTCCTTTACGTTTCACAATGGAAATGACTTGAGTCAAGAACTGTAACTCCAAAATATAATTAAATGATGAACAATGAGAGCAAACACCATTATTAATATTTCAATAACTTTTGCTATTTTCTAGTTACACACAAGTACTACTACTAGATTGTCAGGTGGTCCGGTGAATGTGCAGTAGATACCACAGGTTAATGATCGAATGAGAAGACATTGCCTGAATTAATACCCTCGTACACCCTTGTCACATCGTCTAAAATAATTTCGAGACTCATTCTGGCTGAAATGATCCGCCAATTATGAATGACACACGGTAAGCTCAGCCGAGATTCAGTTTGGCAGTAGACACCTAGCTCCTACAGTCTACAGTGGTCGCAATTAGACTGGGTGTTTGGAATGACACTTTCAGACATGAATTTTGAAGGACTGATTCGTGATTCAGTGAAGGCGTCAGTCCAACAATCAAACCGAACCCGATCTCGGCCAAGATTATGAGATATCACCTGGTGTTTACTATCTTGCCAGGCCAATTTAATGGCGGTCGTCTACTGGCAGTGCTGACCACCTCCGCTAAGATAAAAGAATACTAAAGTTTACCCATAACTGCAGTGTCTAATTTCACCGTGGGAATTTCCTTCAAAGGGATATGCCCTGAACTGAAACCGGTGCCATTCCAACAGCATCGTAAACAGCAAAAACATGCAGCCATACTTGACACTTCCGGTGATTGAGTTTATGTTAATTCGTCCTCCAAAATATTCGTTTCCTATTTGGAATGAGATTATATGCCAGACGATAGGTCAAATATGAAGAAGTACCTTGTCAGAATGGATAACAAGTATAAGAACAATATTAAAAACTTGTATTAAATTAGACATATACGTACAAAACATCGCGTCAAACGTAATCATAATCCAAAGTGTAGGGCAACACAGACCTCCGACAAAAGCGAAGGTAGGATCAGGTGCCATGGAGGAGTAAGCATCCTCTACTGACCGGTCATACCCGCCGCGAGCCCTTAGTCGAAATAAAGTAAACGGTCCGGTTTACCCGTCGTTGAATCTAGTAGGAAATGACAGTCTAACAAAGGGTATGAAACAACCCAATCAGTCAAAATATGACTTAGTGACAATTTGTAATCGCAAACAAGGTCATTATATAGCGACCGTAGAATTTGCGAAAGAATGGCTTTAAACGAGAATCGTTATAACCTTTTTTGTTAGTAGTTGGTCTCGCTTTAAAAAGTCCCTGAATACGCATAGCATGCTCTTGCGTATGAAATCAACTGCATGGGAGATGTACACACCATAAGCAAGTAGTGGTATATTACTACATATATAGAAAGGGAAAGTTGACGATTGCAAAGTTATTAAAGTCATCACGCTTATCATATAATGTAGTTGTCAGCCTGCCAATAGAGTCAATGTTAAGTAAAACATCCAAATATGAAGCAGATATGTCTCAGACTCTGTGGTGTCCTTTATATCGAGTTCTTCGGGATATATCAAATGGACATAATTGTGAAAATTATGATTGTTAATTGATAGCACGTCTTCTTTATACCTGTATGTAAGGTTGAAGGACTCTGCAAGTTTTTTTGTTTTTATCCCATAACAGTTTTTGAACAAATTCTGCTTCATATGAATATAAAAATTAGTCTGCCAATAAAGGGGCAATTAGTGCCCATAGGAATACCAACGGATTGTTGGAAGACCTGGTCTCCAAAGACTACATAAATACTATCTATAAAAAACCCAAGCATGCTCTTCATATCACTTAACAGTACTTGTGTGGGCAATAAGATCGAGTGTTTTCTAACAAAATATGTGTCTTGTTTCCCAAGAAATTCGTATTTCCTGGTGCCATTTTTGTTTAAAAAGCAATTATCTATAATTTGAAAAAGCCTAGATTTTAATTTATCGTGAGGAATCGTTGTGTAAAGTGTGGAGAAATCATTTGATGCAGTCAATTTTAGAAAATTCTCTGATTTTAGGTTATCCAAAAGATCTATAGAGATTTTAAGAATCCACATCTGATTGACACCACTTCTGGAGTATGTAGTGGAACAGTATCTCTGAAGAGACTTCTTAATAGCTGTTAGTAGTTTTATAATTAGTTAAAGGTAAAGAAAGAGGCTTGGTAGAGAACTTACTGGAGTCAGCGATGTATCTTTGTTTGTAAGGGTTTTTATGTAATTTCGGAATCCAATAAAGGTATGGTAATTCAAATTGATCCTGATTCTTCGGAATATTGAAAGTATTTAAAACAGAAAGGTGATTTGAAGAATTTCATCTTTTGTGAAATCCTTCTGTGTTACGTAATTTTAACAAAGTCAAGTCAAGTAAATTTATTTAAAGTCGGTATTATATACATATTAGCAATCAACACAAGCTCTGTAGAGCTTTTTTATCCGACTATCACATAAATTAAAGATTATGTATAATTAAGACAAACTAACATGCAATACATGTACACAAAACCAAAAGAGAGGCAAAAGTAAAACATTCATGCAAGAATATATTACAGATAAAGATAAAGCACACGATTTAAAGGAAGAATAAAAAACAAACACACACAGAAGTGATCAAAGAATTAGATAGGTTACATGAGGAATATGTTTTGGTTCTAGCTGGCAATTTAGCTTGTAACAACATTGTCTTTGTTTGAAAGAGCTGCATTTTGAACGAAACTAGGTATTAACTCCACATTTGGTAATCGCACTTGCACTCCTACTGCCCTTTCAAAAGATGAAATTCTTCAAAATCATGTTTCAGTTTTAAAACCCATCTAATATCACAGTCAATGGGACTGACGAATATGAATTACTGTACCTATATTAGATTAATTCCAAAACTTCACAAAAACCCTTACAAAGAATTGCATTGCTGGGTCTAGTAAATGGTCCACCAAGCCCCTGTCTTTCCTCCTCATGAAAATATTGACCGCTGTGAAGGAGCAATTTCAGACGTATTGTGAAACAACATATGTCAGAAGTGGTGTAAATCAGATATGGATTCTGAAAACCTCTAAATAAAACTCCTAGTAAATTTGAATCCCAGAACCTTCCTCATATCAACATCATCAAACATATGATTTTTCAACACTTTACACGACCATTTCGTACAACAAATTTTTAAAAGACAAGGCTTTTAACATATAGACAGTTGCTTCTTCAACAAATTTAAATGGAAAAAGGAAATATTCATATTTAGTGACCAGTCATTCTAAAAATTACTTTATTAAAATACACTCTAATTCTACACACAAGTACTCTAAATGATATTAAAGCAATGCTGGAGTTCGTCATTGATAATATTTTTTTAGTCTTTGGTGATGTGATCAGGTCTTCCAACAGTCTGTTGGAATTCCCATGGGTGCGAATTGTGCTCCTTTGTTAACTGACCTGTTTTTATATTCCTTCGAGGCAGAATTCATTCAAAAGCTTCTGCGTGAAAAGAAGAAATCTCTAGCGGTGGCCTTTAATTCGACATTTCGATATATTGACAACGTTTAATTTATTGATAATAATGATTTTCATTCATATGTCGATTCTCAGCGAACTAGATATAAAATACATCACAGCTAGTCTTCCATGTATGTATCTAATTTAGATATCTTAGTGAACATAGACATTAACGGCAAATAAATAACTCAACTTTATGACAAACGGGACGATTTCTGTGTCTCAATCGTCAACTTCCCATATATATGTAGCAATATTCCATCATCACCTGCATATGGCGTGTATGTCTCAACTTATTCGATACACAAGAGCATGTTCCGCGGATGATCATTTTATGAATCGAGGTAGGCTACTTACAAGAAAGTTGTTGTTGCAGGGTTTTCAACAGTCACGTGTAAAGGCAGCATTTCGCAAATTATATTGTCGTAAATAGCGATCTAGTTTGACAGTATGGTCTGCCAATATTTCAAATGCTGTCTGATGTGTTTCATAGCCAATTATTAAGCCATTTTCATAACTGATTTTGACTATGGATTACTCCGTTTATCTGATCAAGACAATGGGCTCACGGCGAGTGTGACCGGTTAACAGGGGATATGCTTATTCCTTCTAGGCAACTCTGGTGTATCCAGGAGTTCATGTTTGCCCAACCATTTTATTTGGGACCTACGATAGTGATCACTGTTCATTATCTTTGCCTTTATATTAAAGATATTGAAAATGTGCCTGATATTGCCAGCAAAATTCAATTGAAAGCTTGGGATAAACAATTTGATGGTCTCTTTAATTCAACTGAAGATATTTCAATGCCCCTTCAAAAACGGGTTCCTGTCGATCGGTCTTTTGGTCGGTAGACTACATGTTTCCGACTTCATATCTTGAGCACCTTTCACTTAATTTCAATATTTCGTATGTACATTGGTTATGAGTAGAAAAGGGCCCCTATTGGTTTTCAGATCAAATGATCAAGGGTCACTAGGTGCAGTGCAATATTCTGTAAAATCTCCAATATCTTGATAATCCGTTGTATATGTTTGATTGTGATATTTGATATATGGGTTCGACATTGATAGCAAATGATCCCTAGTTATTTTCAAGTTAGAAGATCAAAGGCTACTTAGTGCAGTGCAGTATGTTATTATAATTAGTGTCCATCCAATATTTTGAGAGCCCTCTCTTTGATAGTGATATTTTATAAAAGAGTGCCCTTTTTGTTTTCAGATCAAAAGGCCATTGGATGCATTGAAGTGTTCTGAACTATTGGTGCCTACCCAGTATCGTTTTGTTGGATAGTGATGTCATTTCATTTAGGGACTGGTTATTGCTAATGATTGAACTCCATTGATTTTCATGTCGAAAATAACAAAATATAATTGGTGTCTTCCCAATATCTTGAAAACCTGCTCAATTGTTATGATATTTCATATCCGAGTTAGTTATGAGTTATAAATGATTTCTAATGGCATTAAAGTAAGAAGGCCGAAGGTCAGCAGGTATAATAGATATCTGCCAAATATCTTGATGATCAATGTACAGACTGATTTACATATACTGTATAGTTCTACCTATAACAATTCACTATAATTTGACGAAATATACTAATAGTTAAAAAAACAATACATTGACAGCTTACTTGTGCCCTAAAGCCTTCTTGTTTTGACTGGGGTAGTAGGGTTATTTTCACGAGTATAGATGGCTCAGCTAAGAAGTGGGAGATTTCATCTTGATTATTTGCAACGCTTCTGTATAAGAAGTTAATGCGTAAACCACTTCTTTTGCAACTGTATCCAAACTTCACTCTGATTCTTTTCACAGGTACTCTGAAGCTGATATTAAAAATATGCCAGAGTTCCTCACGACAATATCGTTGTAGTCTTTGGTGATCAGGTCTTCCATCAGTTTATTGGAATTCCAATGGGCTCGAATTGTGCTCCTTTGTTTGCTGACCTGTTTTTATATTCTTATGACGAAGATTCTACATGAGATTGATTGATAATGTGCTTGTTTTACGTCCCGTCAAGAATATTTCACTTTAACGTGCCAACGCCTGTCGTGACACAGGTTCTCCGTTTTAAGGTGATTTTCGAAAGACTCATGATTCTCGCTTCTAAATGCCGAGTGTTTGGCGAAGGAGCAATCAATACCCATTCTCACGTCTTAGGTGTGTGTTGGCAATATCTCGAGAGGGGCTCGATCTCACGACCCCCGGTTGCAAAATAAAAACTTCAAATAACCTTTGAGCTACTGCAAGCAGTGAGAAAAAAATATCCAGCTATGGCCTTAAATATGACATTTAGATAGTACATGTATCGATTGATAATAATCATTTTTATTCATATGTCGATTCGATAACTATAATATCCCAAAGAGCTTAAATAAAAAGACACCAAAAAGTCTTCCACATCGGCTTCGTACATAGATATTTCATTGAACGTCGACATTAATGGCGAACTAAAGACTAAATTTTCTGTCAAATGTGATGATTTCAGCACGTCCATTGTCGACATCTCATATTTATAGCAACATTCCATTATCCCTCGATATTGTGTTTATGTCTCTCAACTTATTCGATACGCAAGAACTTGTTCTGCATATGATCAGTTTTAAATCGAGACAGTCTACTGACAAACAAGTTAATGTTCATCAGTCACGTTTAAAGTTTAAAGTTGCAACTTTTGAGGTCGTTATAACGACCTAGTATACACAAGTTCAGATCTAGTTTACCAATACAACCTGACTTTTGATCAAATCCCATGAATGTTCCCTGTATTTGTGGCTGAAAGATTTTTCTAAGTGCAAGATCAGAAGCACAAAGACAATTTATTAGAATACTAAGATATTAGTACATGTATCTTAGTTGTTGGAATACTACAGAATTGAGTTTAAAGACATGCTTCAGTCGTTGGCACTACATTGTTCAGCTCTTTAAAATTTTAATTTGATGTTTCGGATTTCCAACATTTCGGTTTGAGCATCACCGAAGAGACATAATGTGTCGAAATGCGCATCTGGTGCATCAAAATTGGTACCTTATAAGATTTATATTATGCTCACTCATTTTTTTTAAAAGAAAAAATATTATGATCTTAAATGATTTTGCTTTGTCCAGGACGCAGATTTGTCCAGGACGCAGATTTTTTTCTCTCGATATTTATAAGTGAATCTGTATTTTAAAGGAATTTATCTGATGTATTATCTGAAATAAAAAAATCTGTCGACGGATCTGAAAGATTCTGGCTGTATGAATATCAACGTATAGTGCGAAAAGACGACTGGATGTATAGTACTTCTCAAATTCACACAAAGGCCGGCCTGCTGGACTTCCAGCTGATTCTTAATGATGTCCTGACCATTCCATCAAATTCGTAAAATAATTGATGAGCAGTTTGGACCAGACGTCCCACCAGGAAGGTGCCTTTGTTTTATTTGGATTGTAGAACAGCATATCAATCGATCTCACTTTGCTGAACTGTGAATTCTAGATTTGTTTTCATCAGTCAGAAATACAGAGATAAATATACAAAACCAGATGATATATCTTAATTAATTCTACCATTTGTAAATGCAGCGACACAGTACAAAATTAATGTTAACGTAAATTAAATCAAGTCTGTGCTTTGTTGAGGTAAATCATCTAAATTAATATTTAGATTCATTAATGAGATTTCTATTTGTCTTTGTTCATTTTGTAGGACCGTGAAGATTTACATACGTGTTTGTGATAATAGTTGTAAACAGGAAACTGTGACTTTGGATCTGAAGATGAGAAGACCAGACGTCTGAGGGCCACTCTCTATTACTGTACTACATATCTAAGTAAGCACTTAGTCAAAATACAAAACTGTACTTGATTAATATTTATCTATAATATATACACTATAACATGATAGAGATATCAAAATATTTAAATAACAAACAGAATAATGTTTACATGTATCTGTCAATCTAATTATACCCCACGCAACGAAGTTGCTAGGGTATATTGTTTTTGACCTGTCAGTTCGCCCGTCCGTTCGTCATTCTATCAGTGTGTCATACATGTAACATGTTGTCGCCTTGACAGTGCTTTCATTTCTTGATGTTTCATTTCATTTATTTCATTCACTCAAACCATTATCAATGGTACTTGAGGTACATTTATAAATATAATTATATAAACAATATTTCAAAGGGTACAAGTATATTAATATTACATACATATACATGAACAATAGCACAAAATACATGAAGAGGAGGAGGCATAATACAAATAGATCTGAGAGTTTAATACATGTAAATATTAATGGGGATAGCAGACTAACTATGATGTCCACTAAACTTTGGGAAAATGTTGTTGATGATAAAAGCTTGGATGAGGTTGATTTTCAGAGGTCAAGGATGGCCATTTTGTGAAAAGTGGACTTACCGTTCGTTAGATATTGATTTTTGTGTATATCATGGTGTCGCCTGGATAGCATTTTCATTTGTCGATGAATTTCCGCGAAAGTTGTTAGTAATAGGAAAGTGTGGAGAAGATTAGTTTTCAGAAACATCTGTAAAGGAGAACCACTTTTTTGGGAGGGGGACGTTTCTAAATATCATGGATTTCTGCGTATAGTACTAGTATGTTGTCGCTTAGATAGCACTTTCATTTGTCAATGGATTTCCAGGAAACTATGGGAAGATGTTAGCAATAGTAAAAGCTTGGATAAGATTGGTTTTTAGGGACATCTGTCATGGGAGACCACTTTTTGGGAAGAATGATTGATTGTATGTTGTTTTACGTTCCTCTTGATGAATATTTTACTCGCATGGAGACGTCACCATTGCGCTGCAAATTTAGGCCTGTGCTTGGCGCTCATGGCCTTTTAGCAGGGAGGGATCTTTATCGTACCACACCGGCTGTTACACGGGACAAGGGACCTCGATTTTTGCGGTCTCATCCGAAAGGTCGTCCCATTTAGTCTTCTCTTACGACAAGCAAGGGGTGCTGAGGACTTATTCTAAACCGTGTCCCAATGGGGTCTTTTTGGGAAGAAGGACCTACTTAGATGTCATTGTATAGCATGTTGTCGCCTGTATGACGCTTTCATTTGTCAATGTATTTCCATGAAACGTCAGGAAATTGTAAGTAATCGTATAGGCATGAATGGGATTGATTCCTAGATACATCTGTCAATGGGCGCCCCTTTTGCGGAGGGGGACTGAATTTAAACATCATGGAATTTTGTTTATAGCATGATGTTGCCTGCATAGCACTTTCATTTGTTGATGGATCCCCAGGGAGCTCTTAATAATAGTAAAAGCTTGGATGGAATTGAAATTCAGTGGTCAACGGTGATATAGTGGGGACGGGTGGTGTATTGTGAGCGCGCTCACTAAGGTTCTTTGATGAAATTATTTCCTCCGATACACTCGCCTACTATTGCTTTGTGTAATTCTGATGATATTGGTTTATTCATAAAAGATGCATTCAAACGCAATGCAGATATTAACAGATTTAACTAACAAGTAAAATAATGTTCAATCAGGCACAAATAAACAAAGAGATCTCTTCTGTCAATACACATCACCAACACGTTAATTATCATACATCTGAAATTAACATTGTTTGTAAAGCTATAATTATCACTGTGTATATATTTGTAATTGTTCCGGTGTTTTAGATCTATAATTGACAGGGTGTTTTGACCAATACTTAACCCCATGTTTAGATATGTAATTAACAATGCATTTATTGTTATTGGATTTTCTTCACTTTAGCAGTGAAACACTCAACTACAAAGAGGTTGTTTCTGATGTCAACACATAAACCCCATGGATGAAAAGGTGAAGATAGTGAACAGTGATCAAGTCTCAAACAGAATACAAAACAAGAATTGGGTAAACATGGACCCCTGGATACACCAGAGGTGGGATCAGGTGCCTAGGAGGAGTAAGCATCCCCTGTTGACCGGTCACAACCGCCATGAGCCCATTCTCTTGATCAGGTGAACAGTGTAATCTGTAGTCAAAATCAGTGTATGAAGAAGGCTTAATATTTGCAATGAAACACTTCAGGTAGCTCATCCCCTTAGTTTGAACGATTTTAACAAAGGTAGGCCTAATTTATATTGTCGTTCTTCGTCCCGGGCCCCTTCCTTTTGGCGGGGAAAACGTGCAAATTCGGGTTACCTCCTTGACATTGTCTGGATTTGTTTTACAGGATCAGAAATAAAAAGACAATTTAATCTGAATACTAAGATATGAATATATCGTAGGTTTTAGAATGACAAAGAATTGAGTTTAAGGACATGTTCACCTACATTTTTAAAAAGAAAGTCTTTTGTGGTCTCAACTGATTTGCTGTGTTCTTTCTGTTGTAAGTGATCCTGATTTTTAAAGGAATTTATCTGATGCAACATGAGAAGAATTTTCTTTTAAAAAATCTGAGAGAGAGAGAGAGAGCGTCGAACTTGACAGCATGAAGATTAAAGTATACTTCTAAAAGACAGTTCGATGTATAGATCTTCGTAAATCCTAGGACCCTCACTAAAGTTCGTCTACTGGACATCCTACTGATTCATAATAATGTCCTGACCATTCCACCAAATTTCATTTACTGATGAGCTGTGAGGACCACACGCTAGGGGTATTTGTTTCAATTAGATTGTACATGTAGTTTCATTTATATCAACCTTGCACTTTGCTGAATTATTAATTCTAGATTTTTTTTTCAACAGTCAGAAATACTAAAATAGATTTACAAATTTTGGTGATTAGTCATAAATTTTCACATTTATAAAAAGCACACAGCACATAATTAACATCTATGGTAAACTAAATTAAGTCTGTATCTAGTTGAGGTGAATACTTTTAAAGAAATCCTCAAATTCACGGAAAAACAGTTTGAAAAGATCTGTATTGTTTTTATTGAGGTTGTAGGACCGTTTAAATACGTGTGGTGACGTTATTGATGGTATCTGATGACCAGATGTTTGGGGGTCACTCTCTGTTAAGCCCAGTTTACACGCTCTGTAACTGTACTTCTTATCTCATACTTGGTCATAATGCTTGAACATTTATCTATGATATATACAGCTGTAGTGAGATCTGTACTTGACAAATTGTTAAGATATATCATTAACACTGTGTTTATAAATATTGCGATTTCTTCACTTTAGCAGTGTCACTCTGCAGCCACAAAAGAGGTTGTCTCTTGATGTCCACACATAAACCGCCTACGGAAGGATACATTCTGAATTTGTAACGGAGGAAGCGTCCGATACTGATCTAGGATGTGGATCCATTAATCACTGTTGCTTGTAGGATGTGACCCGCTGTCTGCAGTGATCCGGCTGCGATGGAAATATTTCTTGGTATAGAGGGATGACCAGGTATTTAAATCGGAGTTTTCCTGACCGATTGACTACCACAATTGCTTTAGTTCCCCAGTCAGCCACACAGATATCCAGCGCTTTCTCGAATAGATGTATGAATATAAAGCGACCGGCATGAATAGAGAGGCGTAACCCCGGTATAAAACTGAATGGTTTGCTTCTCTTTAGATCCAGAGTAGACGGACAACTTTTGAATGTACTGCATCCACACGATCATGGCTGACCAGGAGATATTAAATGGCAGGTACTGCAACACGGAAGGGTTGTCCACCCCTGGAGTTGTGATCACGCTCTGTATCTCTGTATCTTAACTAGGTACATTCTATTATCGCGCTAATAAACAAGGTCTCCGCGTCCTCGTTACTGCCTATTCCATTGGCTGTTCCTTGACATTGGGGTCTA
The DNA here is from genome assembly GCA_903981925.1 of Ostrea lurida. Classification (NCBI taxonomy): domain Eukaryota; kingdom Metazoa; phylum Mollusca; class Bivalvia; order Ostreida; family Ostreidae; genus Ostrea; species Ostrea lurida. Next base: position 14,509 of record CAJDSM010038911.1, read on the forward strand.
GTATTGATGTATAGTCCCTCTGGAGTTTAGCAGCTTCATGATAGTTGTTATCCCCACAAGTCCACACTGCCTCTTCACTAAGGAACAGCTAACACTAGTATAGTGATCCATACCCAGTATCTATGGTGGCGTTGAATCGTGTGTGTCGTCAAGCAGCCTGATTTAACTGCGAGGGGCGATACAGCTTTCTGCGGATTTCAAGGTTTACATGGAAAGATGGTTCAGCTTCCAGTGACGTTCAATCTGGTTTGATTGGCAGAGAAAATACAGCTTCTGGTGACTTATTATGTAGCCTTGCTTCTTTGGCCCTAATGCGATAATGGTGGCAGAGAACCAAACATTTCATGAGTTGATCTTTGTTTAGTTTCTGAGGAGCACAAGCTTGGCTATCTAATTCGAACCTTGTGGCAATCTCCTGGAAACCCGGCATTCCTAGATTTTAGGTAGAGCATGAGGGATACGCCTCATTATTCCAATGATTTTGCCTTCAGATTTGAATGGTTTTGCGAGTCAGTAATATTTGTGTGTGATTTCCACGTCTGTGCTTTTCTTTAGCGACAGCCAGGTGTTTTGTTTCATCTCCGCAATAGTTGGATTTCCGTCGATGACAATGGCGTGATCTTCGGTTTGTAAGACTTCTCATGAGGATCAGCCGGCTCTTGCTCAATTTCCGCGTAAATTCGTTTCGATTTCGGTTTCTCTGTTTGGACATAGAGACAATTTCTTCGTATCGAGGATAAACTGCCCTCTCTAATTCTTCCAAATTCTTATTTTCAAATCTGAGTTTGCGCCGCTTTTTTTCCCTGAATATCTGATATATCATGTCCCCTTTATGTTTACCTGAGGAGACACACGTAAACAGACAGGACATTCACATTTCTCGCAGTAAAGTCTCAACTCTATTTGTCCAGAGGTGGCTTGGACATTTTGGAAAGTTATGTAGTAGACTTTTTTCTTTCTTGTGAACGGAAAACGACTCTATGTTTGCAGACGAATCCAAGAGATGGTCCTTACACAGTTAGTACTATAGACTTAACATTACAAAGTTCACAGGGCCTCTGTAAGCGGGACAGCTTCCACAAGCGTCGCACAGTTTAGGAACATAGCTGGGCACTGCGCCGGGGGGTTGCAGCATTTCTGGCTGCCTGTCACACGAGTAGCACTCGTTAATAAAGAAATATAGAATAGATTATTAATACTAATATATATCGGTTTCATTGCTTTATTAGTCATATAAATCATTTAAGAAATAAATCTTTGCGCATTGATGCTTTCCGTCCAAATGTTCGATGAATACCTGTATCACCCGAAAAAATTTGATTTATTTCTGATAATCTTATTTCAAATTATAACGACACGATAATTTTCAGTTAGATTT
>CAJDSM010038919.1:376-11881 GCA_903981925.1 Ostrea lurida
CTGACACGCCAACAAGCAACGCACATTCGCGCACTTTACACAACTTGCTTTCTAAGTAACGCAAAACTTTAAAGTTTGAAAGGTAATATAGTATATAACAATTACATCTAGAATGATATTGTTTAAGATGTCACTTGTTTCAAAAGTCACGTTTACAGGCAGCATTTCGTAAATTCTATAGTCGTTGTAACAATTTAGTTTATCGGTATGAAGTAACATTGAGTAAAATGCTCTCTGATGTGTTTCATAGCCATTGTTGATCCGTTTTTCACACACTGATTTGACTACGGATTGTCCCGGTTACCTGATCAAGACAATGGCTCACGGCGGGTGTGACCGGTCAACAGGGGATGCTTACTCCTCCTAGGCACCTGATCCCACCTCTGATGTGTCCAGGGGTCCGTGTTTACCCAACTATTGGCTTTTAAAAAATTCTATTTGGGACTTACGAGATTGATCACTGTTCGTTATCTTTACTTTTGCATTAAACACGTTTTAGAAGAACACTGTGCATGCAACTTATAATTAGAATATTTTGTGTTTAAAGGGACATGGACACGCTTTGAACTAAAAATGTTCAAATTTTAAATTGCCAATTTCGATGTTTAAAATGCTTAATCAAGTTATTTCTAGTGGTCAGCAAAAATTTGAAAGTAAGTTGTTGAGATACAAGTAATATAAAGCGCAAAAAAATATTCGAAATATAAAAAAGGCTCGAGCCTTGTCTATGTATACAAAAAGATGAGGAAAATATCATGTTTAAAACAATATGAGATATGAGAAACACTAGAAACTGTTTAATTGTGTTTAGAATGAAATTTTAATTTGAAAAATTCTGCTATGGAACGTTTAGTAGCATATTCTAATCAAAAAAAGCATGGCTGGGTTTTTACATACTAAAGAATTGTAATGTGCTGTATCTCATTTGGAAGTCAACAATGACGCTAACATTTTTCCTGACCATTAGAAAATACTTAGTTCAAGCATTGTTAACATTAAAATTGGGCAATCTAAAATTTGAACATATTTAGTTCAAAACGTGTCCATGTCCCCTTTAATAATCTTTCTTGCTGACATATCGTGTGTATATTTACTCTTCAGTATCGCCAGTAAGTTTTAAATCGAGGGGGGGGGGGGGGCATGTATAGTGTATTACTTTTTCATTTTCTATCAAAATACCTTCGTGACATATTGAAGACGGCATACGCTATACGTCATGTTGTTATAATACAAAATATATAAAATATTTTTTTTCAAATTGCTAGTTCCTTGCCTCTGTATAGGACATACTTTATTGATTGCGGAATTTTAAACGTTCATCGATGGAGTATAACCTACTTTAACACGCCCTCACCCTCATGCTGATAAAGAGCTGATGGATATTTGGGCTATCGGTTGTCTCTTACAGGACGTGTGAAAATGTGTCTCTGGTTAAATAAACAAGATAAGAGTGTAGTTTTTTTGGTAACAATTGATTTGCATTTACATTTGTATTTCATTTTAATATTAGCGACAATGTTCCATGAAGAATAAATGTCCATGTTGTAAAAACGTTTAAAAGCCAAAAATGATTTTAACACTGACACCCGTTACAAAAACACACAAAGCCACTGGGTGAACGCATTTAGTTTATTAGTTATTGGCGCAAGTGGACGCGGTGATATTTTTTGGGGGCTACCAAACAGCCGCCCCCACAATACAAAGGTTACAACAAATAAGTGACAACCCACAAACGGGTAAATTTGTGCATGGGTTGATTCCCAAGTGCACAAATGTCATCAATACATGCAAAATAAAACATTAAAGTCAGTGTTCGAGGTGGATGACGACCATAAATGAGTGGACTGTGCACTGGGTGTTCAATTCGCAAGTGTGCAAGCTCACAGTGTATTATCGATGCGAAAAGCAAACAAAGATTGAGCCATACTGATTAAGGGGCCAATATTTCCTGTCTTTAAAACTATTCAATCAAACCACAATATTCAACAAAGTTGACAGCCAATGTCATCAATTGTTAAGGGGCCAATATCCCCTGTGACAGCGTGTTAACCCTTTAATCCATGTACACTTTAAAGAAGTCAAAACGTTTTTTGCCTCATCACCATTTTTATGCCACCTTTCAAGTAATCTTGAGTAACAGTTTGTCTCTTGACCTTGTCAATCTTTGAATTCCATATAAATTTAAAAACTGTTCAGAGATTATCTGGATTTGGTTGTGCAATAAACAGGTGTTTAGCTTAGGTAAAAGTAGCGTTTTGACAACTGTGACTCGACCAATGGGAGTGAGTTTTCTTCTATTCCAATGTTGTATCAAAGCTTTAATTTTAGGTATCTGAATATTGGAATTTAGATAAACTTTTTTCATATCCACGGATAATTCTATTCCTAATAAGTTGAAAGTAGTACATCCGCACTCTAGTTTCCATCTTATATGATATACTTCTTTAGAGAATTCGGGTTCTTGGAGCAAAAAAGGGTTAAACTTGAAAATATAAGGAAGGTCATATCATTAGATCACGGGCTAAATGGGTGGAAGAAGGGGAATACCATAGTAAATATGTCTGTGTCTTAGAATCTCGTAATTTCTTTAAAAAAAAACTATCAAAAAGGTAGAAACACAGGAAGGCCAGATTATATGTAACCTGTCGGACATTCTTCATGTCAAGGTCTTCTATGAAACACTTTACTCATGTAACGATTCAGATCTTTTGAATATAAATTTAGAAGACATCATATAAACCCCAGACATTACAAAGTTAGATAGGACAGCTCAATATTCTCTGAATGTCAAGATATCTGAAAGTGAAATATATACAGGCTTGAAAGATATGAAAAATAACAACTCACCAGGAAGTGATTGATTCACTGTTGAGTTGTTTAAAAGTTGTTTGGAAGGACATCAAAAATCATATTGTAGAAACTGTTAATCACATTTTTAAGAAAAAAGAGCTTCCAATCGCACAAAGACTAGGGATTATCACTTGTTTGCCAAAAGGTGATAAACCTATGCAATTTCGGAAAAATTGGCGTCCAATTACTCTTTTAAATGTGCTTTACAAACTAATATAGGGGTGTCTTAGCTACAGAATAAAATCTACTCTTGATTATTTTTTTATAACGAGTCGATATATTGGAGATAATACAAGATTTGTGTATGATCTCATTTTCTTCACTGAATAGACGATGTTGACTGATTTGTTTCATACACTTTGTTAGACTGTCATTTTCCTACTAGATTTGACTACGGTAATCCCGTTTACTTTATTTCGACTACAAGGCTCATGCGGGTGTGACCGGTCAGCAGAGGATGCTTACTCTTCCATGGCACCTGATCCTATCCCACCTCGCTTTTGTCGGAGTCCGTGTTGCCCTACTCTCGATTTGTATATTTTCGTTCTTGGATTATGATTACGTTGACACAATGTTACCTTCGCCTTTTTTATTGACACCACTTCCGGAATATGTAGTGGAAGAGTGTCTCTCTGAAGTGACTCTTTAACAGCTTGTTCGTAGTTTAGTTACATGTTAGCTATTTCTATTTCTCTTTGGGTTCCGAATGTCAATGCAAAGAAAAATGCTGAACGCACGGTGAAACGCACGGTACGCGCACGGAAAATATGGTAAAGTAGAACGTTTCAGGGACTATAAACCACATGAAACATTCTACAAAAATGTGATAGTCTCTCTCTCTCTCTCTCTCTCTCTCTCTCTCTCTCTCTCTCTCTCTCTCTCTCTCTCTCTCTCTCTCCTCTCTCTCTCTCTCTCTCTCGTCTCTCTTCTCTCTCTCCTCTCTGCGTGTGAAATAGTAGAGGCAGTTAATGTTGCCGCTGTCCTCTCATGCAACAGTAAAACTTTATTTGTTCAATAATAAAGATTGGAATTAAAATTGTTGTATTTGTTAATCATGCATCTATATGGTGGGTATACATATAGCTAAAATGATTTTTGATACGACCCCAAACATCTAATCGCACAGAGGCCGAGTCAGAGCTCGAGTCGGTGTAAGTTCAGAAATGGTCTAATATACTAACATTCCATGTACAAGGCATTTGATCCAGGGAGTTGTCCCTCCTTCTTTTGACAATGTTTATATTCCGTTCATTGTTGCATGAATATTAATTATTTTCACATTCAAAATATAATATATTGGCGATTTGCCTCCACCCCAACGAGGTCGTAACGGCACCCCCCCCCCCTCTTTAAAATGAAAATGCTAAAACATCTCAGCTTTCTGGGGTGTTGCCGCCTGGATTCAGTATTTATGACTCGATATAAAAATGCTGGCGACCTCCAGATCCAATACAATTGTTATAATCTCTCAGCTTCCGTGAGGCTTTGCCCCTGGACCCTACCAATGTTAACACTGGAGCAACTGGGGTCTAAAACGGTCTCAGACACCTTGCCTTACTCTTTTGATTAATAATAATGAATTGTAAAAAGCTGCCTTGAACGAACAGGTGAAATGAAGGAAAAACTCTCCTAATGTACACGCTTTCATCAGCAGAGTGGTCCTTTTGATTAATTTTTTCATGCTTTCCATTTTAAGAAACCAATGCAACACACTAACAAATGTCCATTGTTAAAACAATTGTTCCACAACGTATTCAAAGTTGTGTTATATCAATTTTATATGGGAAAGGAAATCCAAAGCTTTGCAAAACTTGTGATGAATTGTCAAGTTGAAACCCACGCATTGAAGTTCAATCAATTTTTGCAAGTACAACATGTATTTTTTCCATGAATATACTATCAATGATTATGATTATCTTTTCCCCATAAGATTTAATCCTTTAATCATTTGAAAACTATCTAATTGTAGTAATTAATTTTTCTGCCCACTATCATACAAAGCTGAAAACCAACCTAAAATAGGGGACTTTAGATTAGTTGTGTGTACAATAGTGGTATTATAAATTAAGGTTAATGAGAATCTAAATCAGTGGTTCTTTGACCTGGAGTATTGTACTCAAGGAACGGTGTTTATTAGACAACAGCACAGGCCCTTTTATATTATTATAGAACAGTCCTTGGAGTAACAGCAAGGAGCCAGGCGGACCTTTTATTTATTATAGAAACAGTCCTTGAGTAACAGCACAAGCCAGGTAACCAAACTCTCTCTCTCTCTCTCTCTCTCTCTCGTCTCTCTCTTCTCGCTTCTCCGTCTCGTCTCTCTCTCTTCTCTCTCTCTACTGTCTCTTTCCTTTTAACGTCTTTACTTTGATTTATGATTATTAAGTGCATCACCAGGAATAATTTTTTGTACATTATATAATAGATCATATTGCCAAATTCTTGGTAATGTAATCATGCATACTTTTCAATGTAATTCGGCTCCATGTCTGATAATTCGATTTTATTCTCAACCGAACTGGTTCGATTTCAAAACTGTATATTAAAGCATCATTTGGCAAATGTATCATTAGCATCGATTAGTATTTTGAGAGGACTTTCCAGCATGAAATGGATTATCATGGAAAGTTCAAAAACCCTCTTCCTAAAATCCATAGCAATATAACACCAAACGTGTATTTTCGACTGTTTAATGTATACCATGTTTCTAATGATGTATATTCTTTAGCACCAATACAGGTGACATTTCTATTTGATGATTGCTGCTTACAATCGAATGTGAATTTTCTTTTTTATATTTATCTTAAGTGTATTTTTATAATAATGAACATTACTATGCTTTGTTTAGATGGATTACATAAATAACTGTAGCATTTGCAGTTTCCTAGATTTTGTTTGTTTTATTATCTTCCATTTGATTTAATGCATGCATCCTTTTTCCCTATTGTGACATTAGAATAATCATAGAGAGAGAAAAATCTGAAACATTCCGAATGAATAGTGGTTCAAATAGCTGTTAGTGTGAAACAATTCTGAAAGTTGGTTATTAAACATATACATACATTTATTTATTACAGAATGGTAGAAGAAGCGTGGAAAGACGTGTAGATCTTCTATAAAGAGATAGCGAGTCCACTTAAAAGTGCATCACATACGAGAATGTCTGGAGAAGAAATTCAAATAGAAATTGTGAGAATGTGTTTAAAAAATGTAGCAGAGAGTAATAAAAGCAAGACGCTTCTTTGACTGGTATCCACAAACTAGGTGTCAATCGCTGTAAATGTTTTAAGGCGGTGCCGTATTTGGGAGGGCTGTAGGTTGACACTATCAGGTTCATTGTGGTAAGGCATATTTTTATTTTTCAAATGGAAAAGAGGATTATTTTCTGTAAATGTCAGTGAAATCCGGAGTTGTCAGAGAAGATGAACATTATCAAAAGAAAAATTGCATGCTTTTTGCGCGTGTGTTTGATGCTCGGAGTAGCGATGTAAAAATCATTCAATGAAGACAGAGAGAATACGAAGGGACGTGTTCAGAGGCCTGTTAGATGATGTCAACTACAAGGAAATTGGGTATGGGCTTTTCGGGAGAGCTAGAGGCTAATCATAATCAGGTACAAAAATGTCCGTGAAGGAAAAGTCCTCACGTCTGTTGGAACACTTTTGAATATGTACGTCCGTGTTGCGAATCAATGCGAGTATGATGCAAATTTCCATTTTGTCAAATTGCATCTGATGAAGAGATGGAAGGTGCAATAAAAGCGAAATGAAGATGTATATCGAACACGATGCCAAGCGAAGAATGGATTTCTTAACTGGGATACTTGATCCCAGCCACAAGAATGCGGATAATTCTTGTCATTTTTCAGCATCACAGATATTTCCTCAATTGGAGATATGTTTTCTGAAAACTGAAGGGTTTATTAGAGAAAGAGCAGCCCATATCACGACAACAAAGCAGTGTTTTGTTGGGCAAACAACTACTTTGAACTTGAACCGGCCAGCATTTCATTGGTTCATTTGGGATGAACGCAGCTTTCAAAGGGATATGTTTGGCAGCACATCTAAAGGCGCCATCGATAATCATGCTCAATTTCACTTTGAAGTTGCATCGGAGAAGAAGAAAATATATTCTTTCATAAAGTCATTAATGGAATACTTATATTTATATGAAGCCCAATTCATTTCTGAGCCAAAAGAAGTACTAAAACAACTAATGAGGAATGTTCAAGTTTATCCCCTTAAAAATGGCAGATATTTGATAGCTGTTGTCAAATATCCCTTTCAGATTCATTTATATGGAAAATACTGGTTTCGGCTAGGATAAAAGGGGCTGTGACAGACTCGACGTATAAAGGACGGTCTGCCATGTTTGTAAGGCATGAAATGGTCCTAAAGGCAGTTAGTCAAAGTACTTTTTTACCCATAGGCAACCAAAAATCGCAAGACTCAACATTTGATTCATAAAACACAACCATATCAAATTACTTCTCTACAATTCGTTTTTATGCACTGTTTAGGTCTTTTAAAGGCACTGTTCCATCCGGAATAACAGCTAAAAGCTTTACCAAAGCACAAAACATTGCCGAATCCACTTCGTGGTTTGCCGAACCAAACTGTCTCTTTATTCTATCTGGTTTGATGAACCCTTCTCGGTAGATTCAACCACGACTGACATGTTACAATTTTTTGATACACTTGTAAAAAAATATACTGTAAAGGCTTTAATTTCGCGGGATACATTTCGGTTGATTTTTCGTTATCTTTTAACATTTCGCGATGGTTTTAAAATTTCGCGGAATAGTAAATATTCAAGTCAGAATATTTATCCAAATACATTGAACAGCTTTCGCGATGGTATATATTTTCGGATAGTTGATATAATGCGAATATAGCGAAACAAAACCCATGCGAACATTTCCCCTTTACAGTATAGATATTTATTTTGGCTACCTCAATTAAAAAGTGTATTGCTTGGTATATAGTTGTAGATCACTTGTTTTTTCGCAAGTATTTATTATTTTGCGTTTGTAGGATGTGGTTGTTTATTCGCAAAATTCATGAATTCCACAAAAAATGCAGTTAAAACAAAATGTGAGGTACAACCCTGAGAATAATTAGATTTCTTATCTGGTAATCTAATTTGTTATTACTTGTTAAAAGTTATTAGTTAGTGATAGTTGCTTTTATATAGCAGATCGATTGCTGATCAGCCTTGATTTTACGTGGAATATTTACGTATTGTTTATACGGTCCCTGGTTTTAGTGAATTTGACCCGCCGTTAGACACATGTGGTGTTTTAAGGGTCATTTCGTCTGTTAGATTCAATATGTTAACAGATGTCTTACTTTAAATTATTGTTTATAGATCAAATCATTACACTTGTATATCATAAGCCGTCATTTTTAACCAGATATCGGTGTAAATATTACTTTGGTTTACTCATGTTGATATTTGGCCGGGCAATACATTCTTCGGCTTTTGGCCCGGATTTACGTAGGCGCCAACTATTAATTTTATTATTGGACGCTAGGTCATCGGTCTGGCGGGCTTATTTGTAAACATGGATTTTCTTCCGGGTTTGAGGCCGAGTTTTGTTTTGGGATTTGGAACGTTCACATTGTTCTCCATAGAGGTAAATCTTGGTATATTTTTGTGATGGATTGCTGTATTTTGTTAATTAAATTTATCTTAATGTATCCGGTAGCTACCGGGTCGCTACCCAGGCGCGTGGGTTGGTCGGTCGCATTCCCGGGGGGAGTATAAAAGGAAGTGACGAAATATGCTGGATCAGTACCGGGTCAGCCTCTGGCAACAGCAATATATTTTCAAAGAGGTACTCATTTTTTTTAGATAACAGTTTTTAGGTTTAGGTACCAAACAATTAAATTCATGGGTGATTCTCAATAATTAATTAGTAAGTTTTAATTGGAATTTAAATCAATTTCATAAGAATAGCTTGAATTTTGGACATTACATAAGAGGTAAAAATTACGCGGTTCGTTACATTTAAAAGCTAAAAGTTTCATTTTTGACTTTTAAATCAATATGGAATTATAGTATTACTAGGAAGTAATCTGGGTGATTCTGATACGCTGGTATAAACTATACAACTAAATTTATAGGCTTAAATTCTGATATTTATATTTAGAGTAGAATTATATTACTGGAGTTTATTCTTCGGTGATATTGTTAGCATAGTATAATTAAAAGTCTTTATAGGTTTTAAATCTAAAGTAAGATATAAATCTGGGGGATTCTCAGGTTAGTTTTGGCCCTATACATACCTCTGTCTACATAATTTGGTTTGGAATAATTGTATTATATATTACTTAAAGTGCCAAGAAGTGTACTCAATTTTTTACTCTTTATGTAATGACATTTGTGTATAGATATCAGCAAGGTGGCAAAGTAAATTGTGAAAACCTGATTAACAAAGTCTTGTGCCTTGGTAAACAACTGGAGTGACGGTTGTATCGGGATCAACTACCCACACAATCTACGTATGACCACTAGAAGTCCACATAATTTCTTGGTGGCAGCGGTGGGATCTGTTTTCTAGATACCGCAAGATCCGGTGATAGAATCTAACCTCTAAGAATTTTTTTAAATTCTTTGAGAATTTCAAAGGGATCAGTTTGGTTCAGTTAAACTTAAGATGTTTACAAGAGGACAAGCTATGGAATCCTAGCTAGCAGCAAGATGATGAAAGTTTGGAAACTCTGGATACAGAGTATCAAAAATAAAATAAAAGTCAGAACGCATGGAATGGAGAATACATATTGTGTGTACCACGTACATGCATACACACATCTGAGGTTGATACTCTTGAAGGTTTTTGAAGTGCATACTACAGATGAAGAACACTCGGACTGATGAAGAAAGTAAGGGGGATGACTCCTCCCACAATACGGCGGAAGAAATTCCAAACAAGTAGTTTCATCGACAGGAACTCGCCTGTTCACAGAAAACAGTTTGAGATGCATAAACGACTGGAAATCCCGCCGTATTTGCAATGGAAAACCATTGCATGGCATAGATACCTGCACTATGGATCCTCTCTTTGACAGACAGGACATGGGTCAGGAGTAAAAGATGGGTGAACCCTGTTTTATATCCAGTAGGAGGGGCAGGATGATTTCATGACACTATGAAATCGTTTATGACTACCAATGACGGCAACTGTAAAATCTATGCAGTCAGTTTTAGATGTAGCAGTCAAAAACTTAATTGAACAAACATCATGATCAACCAGAAGGGAAGAGGTGGAAGATTGATAATCATCGCAGAAACCTTGACTACAGGGAATCGTTCAGACAAACCAGCCTAACAAAACGAGATCTGGCTCGATTTGACAGCAAGAACACGGCTACAAAAGTCCATGAAAAACAGTGACCAGGAATTGGAACCCAACCACAGTTGCTTGCACGAAAATCATAGGAGGCCACAACAAGGGAGTAATCCCCTTCAAAGTCCAAGAAAAAGCAGCACAAAGGGCAACTCCAGGAGAGTGATTCGAAGAGGAGACGAGTGAGTCAGAAGATGAGTCCATGAATGATGTGACTCTGATATAATCTACAGTTTTACCGACAAGCAAAGTTGTTTAAAAGCCAAAAACTAGGGAATCCCCTAAGCTACCAGTTTTCACAAGAAGGAGAACTGGCAGTGGTGGCACACAAGATTTGAAGCTTAGCTGACTAAGTGGTATGGGCGATGAAGAGAGACTGCGTCAGATTTTGCCTAGAATCCAAAGGACCTGCAGCAGATTTCTCTTAATTGGCAACTAAAGGCTAAACGCTCTAAGAATTAAAAGCAGTTAGTCAAAGAACAAGAGTCGCTTTTGGAGAGATTGAATCTGCAAAAGCTATAGAAACCAATTCAACTATGGAAGCAGTTGAAATATGAGTCTCCAGAAGAATTTGCAGCAGAAACTCAAGAGGTTATATGAAAAAGCAACTCCTACAAGGGGAATACAAGAGACGAAGACAGGAGACTTAGTTTTTCCCCACTTTTGGCGCGTCTCATCAGAATAATCAAAGCTCGCCATATATGTAGGCTGAATAAAGATCCAGAACGATAGATGAAGCTGTTACTGCCCAATGTCATACACTATAATGAAAGTAGCAGGATACAGGGCTCATCGCAACGACATGAACAGTGCTGATGGAGGTCACTACAGAATAAGAAAGAGTAGATCTCTCCGACATAGACGATAATAAAGTCTGTCAAGATGAAGGAACGTCTGTACCCTCCAGAGGTAAAGAAAAATATGACAAGAGCCATGGAAAAATGGGGAAAACGAACTGGAGATATAGGAAATTACAGAAGACAGGACAAGAAGCACGGAATTGGGAAGAGAAACTGGTGCTTTGCTTGTCACAAACCCGGGCCACTTCATTAAGGAATGTCCCAATCGCAAACGTAAAGGAAATCATCGCGAGAGTTTCTGAAGAACAGAATTCACCCAAGGTTAAAGAATTCATAACCCAGAAAGAGAACAGAAGAGACGCAAACTGATGAAGTCAACAACACTTTAAAACGGCAGAGGGTTTGACTCAACAGGCCTAGAGGAAACCAGAGAACAGAAGAAATGGTCTATTGGATATTGAGAAGAACTGCGCTAATCCATCAGAAGTAGTCATTAGAAAGAGAAAA
>CAJDSM010038920.1:0-15712 GCA_903981925.1 Ostrea lurida
TCTGATGTATAGGTGTAATCTTGCTGCTTCAACAGTTGCCAAATAGGCTTTTTATGCGACGCTAGAGCCAGATGTTTGCATTAATTACCGCAACTCTCAAGACTGAAACTACTATTTTAGTCAAGTATTTATTCTCATTCTAATGTAACGATTGGTTCTTTGCTTGACATTTATGTGTTACATTGTATTGGAAAATACGAATGAATTTAAAATGTGTAGTTCGTAGATTTCACATAAATTTAGTCCGAACGTGGTGTAAACTCGGGTGTACGTGTGATTTCACATGTTTCATATAACACGTTACTGTCATCTAGGATTCTTAAATAAAAGGTGAAGATAACAAACAATGATCAATCTCATAAGTCCTAAACGGAATACAAATTAAGAGTTGGGCAAATACGGACCCCTGGATATACCAGGGGTGAGATCAGGTGCCTAGAATGAGTAAGCAACCCCTGTTGACCGGTCACACCCGCCGTGAGCCCATTGTCTTGATCAAGGAAACGGAATAATTCTTAGTCAAAATCAGTGTATGTAGAATAACCTAACAATTGGTATGAAACACGTCAGACAGCAATTGACCCAATGACAGGTTGTATGGGCAAACTAGATTGGTGTAACGACCATTATATAGAATTTGTGAAACGCTGATTTTAAATGTGGCTGTTCAAACCCCTGCCACATCAACTCGTTTGTCCATAGCCTGCCTCGATTTAAAAACTGGTCATGCGCAGAACAAACTTTTGCGTATCGAATCAGTTTAGAGACATAAACACCATATGTAGTTGATGATGAAATGTTGCTACACAAATAAGAGAAAATAGCGATGGAGAAGCTGAAATCATCCCACTTGAGTCATAAAGTAATGTTGTATTGACTAATCATACAATTTGAAAAAAAGTTACGTGCCTCAAGTATTCAATGTCTCCCTATTTACAACAAAATTCAATTATTCATTGATACTACGAACTATCTACGCATCTTTCTGCGCAGAGCTAAGGTGAAATTCTTATTGGCTTCGTCGTCTTTAATAGTGTGAATAAGAACACAATTGTAATATGATCTCTAAATTTCTGTCGCGTATTGCTAGAATTTGGTAGACAGACATCTGGATGTGCTAACCTTTTTACTTTAATCATGCCCTTGCCGTTGGAGTTTTCTACCCAAAAATAGGAAGAGTCGACACTGTAGTTGAATTGTTGTGAGCTGTTGTTAGGAATAGTTCCCACTAAAAGAAGACAAAAGAATTAGCTTGTGTGTATCGTCAACGTGTACAAAGAGGAAACACACTGCGACTCGTTAGCAGCACGCTGTACCTGTAATGACGGTTTGGTTGATTTGGTAATCCTCTTTCACTGTTGCAGTGTATACTGGTAAAGTTAAGACTGGCTTGTAGTTCATCAGTAAATGTACGCTCAGCTGAAAAAGCAATGTCATGTGATCTTACTCGAGTATGCATCTGAAATAGTGTGTTCCTTTATATAAAATACATATCACTCGTTGGTGAATGTATCCATGCTTCACATAATTAATATAAATAGTAAACGCAGTATCAAACTAAATCAACATTCTTCTCTACATAGCTTTAAGCTTCTTACGTTGGTTGTTGTCCATAAACCGGAGAAGGAGTCCTGTGCTTGAATGAGGAGATCGTAGGACTGCGGATCCGCGCCCAGTAGCAGTTTTTTCAGGACTCGTAGATTGCCATCAGCGGAGATGGCGAATTTTATCCGAGATGGTTTGAACAGAGCTGTACACGGAATAGGTTGTGCTGCCATTCAGATCTTCCTGGAAGTTAACAGTCCTGACGGGAGATGGTTCCCATTGTCATCCAAAATTGGAAAACTGTAAAAAAAAAAAAAAAAAAAAATAAATAAATGTTGTAGCTTTGATGTAATGAGTCGAATGCATGAGCATCCATTATCTAAGTTTATATTCCGTACAACTACATTTGTTTATTTTCTCCGAGGGCTATAATTGCCATTTTTTGGGGGTCCTTGTTCTTTTTACAATTAACGTAAATATTGAATAAACGTGCAGCTAAATATAGAGAAGACAGGCATGTTTCTTTTAAAAAAAAAATACTTAAAATAGAATAGGAATATTCTTTACAATGTTTTAGTTTCTCTACTACTTACGTTTGGTTGATCTCGTTATCGTCTCGAATGTTAGCCGTATATGACGGAGAGAAAAACTGGGGTCCCATCAGACCAACTCTAACTTTAACCGTAGTATTCGTCGTCTGTATGAGCAGAAGCAGCAATGTCAGACACGTAGGCATGATGACGTATCATGTGCCGTTCGCGTATTGACGCCATTAAAGAGCCTCGTTGTGGATATACTTCCTTGTTTTTCGTCCACAGCGAAACCAGAGAATCTGAATCAATTGTGTATGGTAATGAAGGCTACATGTATGTGAAAGGTAATCTTTGACATATTGGAGCAATGTGTTACTTTACGATTAAGAGAATTAAACTACATTCACGAATAGCTCGACATTAAGTCGTAATCCGAAGACTATAGAAGATAAATGTTGTTTGATAGAAATTGACTAAAAATAACAATTAATATAATACTAAGATCGAATATATCATTGCGTTTATACGTTTTCAAACTCTTACTGAAATAGCCAAACAATGTACATGTATTTGAAAATCACATGTTTCTATTTATACCGTTTATGTAGAAAAGTAGACTGTCTCCCGTGTCTGCGCCGAGGCGTTCAGTGTAACACAACAGTCCCCGAGCCAATTACTCCGGACTGTGGTCAGAAGGGGGGCGGGCTCGTTTAGGAAGATGGGCTTTCGTCATTGCTATCCAAGATCGCCAGGTTCACCAAATAAGTATTGACTGTGCCAAAAGAAAACAAAAGATGCATGATATGTGGCGTTTTTAATGCTCCACAACTTAACATGATCTGAATGCTTGGGGAGAGGGTAATAACCTCAATGGTTAATATCCTAGTGAAAATACATGTGACGTAATTGTCATTCTTTAGATATGGAACCATGTTTGGTTGTACAAAACATACATTTTAAAAGAGGGTGATGATGATGATGATGATGGTGATCGGTGGTTTTTACTTCCACACACCCTTTATACGAATGATAGGTTTTGTTCTTTAGCAACAGGCCAGTCTTTGATACATCCATAATAAATACCATGCTACAGCACAATGATGATTTGTCAAGTTCCAGGTACAATACTAAAGCAATTGTTTACTATGGATGTAGTGATGGGTATAGTCTTACATTCAAAGTCTTATATGGCTTAAACTTTATTACGGATGGTTGAATAAAATCATTAGACGGGGATAAAGATTTAAGTTGAGAGGAGAAACGCTCAGTTCTCTCTCCATTAGAGAAGCATGGTCGAGAGTACAAGAAATATTATTAGTTACACAGTCAGTTTGGGACGTAATACGGAGTCATCCAGGGTGTGAAATGGAAATCCGTATTGGGCGAGGCGATGAAATTCATGGATCCGCCACTGAAGACTGCTATTTAAAATATTTCAAAATCTTTACAGGTATTATATTCAATTCGTCAGACTGGCGTGCATGCTTCCTCATGATGTGTAAATACAAGTTTGTTCGAATCGATTTAAAACGTCCTGAAGTGTAGCCTGGGTGAAGTGGTGTTTTACTTTGTTTGTCAATTTGATTTACATCAGGTATCCAGTCATATGTTTGTGGGAATCTCGTAGAACAATAAAAGTAAAGTTTGCGAAAAAAATATGCCTCCATCCTTAGTCTTTTAGTGTGTACATGTACAATTGTTAATTGGTGGTTAATAATTACTGTGTCTCTCTCTTACTTACGAGCAAGGTGGTTCAGAGTTGTACATGTATATTATGCTTAACAAATTTGAAGATAAGCCAACAAATTATTTTACAAAAATGAGATATCGTGACCAAACATTTTATACACTGTATTTGTTTGGATTCCTGTCAGCTGCTACCGCATTGATTAACCACGTGACTGTGAGTTGCTGTGTTAACAAAAATGTTAGCTAGTACATGTTTTAAACGCTCTTACAACAGACTGTGCTTTTTTTTCTCTTGTCTTCAAACTGAGGAATTAACCAAATCTCTTTTGTTATTACCTCCGCTAAGGAGGTTATACGATCGGCGGCGTTTTTATTTTTTATTATTTTATTTANGGGGGTGGGGAGGGGGGTTAAACGCACTTACAACTGACTGTGCTTTTTTCTCTTGTCTTCAGCCTGAGGAATTAACCAAACTTCTCTTGTTATTACTTCCGCCAAGGAGGTTATAAAATCAGCGGCGTTTTTATTTTTTATTATTTTATTTATATCTATTTGTGGGTTTGTTCGTCAGCAACTTCATGCAAAAACTAATGGTCAGATTGCTGTGAAAATGGGTTGACAGGTGCACCTTGATCTATGGAAGAACCCATTCAATTTTGTTGGCGATCGGGATCCAGACGACTTTAATGTAACCTCATGCAAAAACTAATGGTCAGATCGCTTTACAAAAACTGGTGCACAGAAGATGGCGATTCAGATCCAGTATCCAGACGACTTTACTATAACCTTGGCGGAGGTCTGCAATCTCTGCTCCTGTTTTATTTTTTCATTCATGTACTAGCATTATGACTTGTTCGTTTCCATGATCACGTGCTCGATACTCCACTTTTATCAAAGAGAGTGAAGCTGTAATCGCATTGATTAGCCACGTTGAGTTGGTGTGTTGACAAAATCGTTAGCAAGTAAATACGAATCTTATCATGGGTGTTTTTTTAACGTTATAAGGTTCAAACAAATACTGGATTCAAATCTACATATTTGTTTACGATATTGTCACAAAAGCTGCGTGTTGTCAAATTCAAAAAAAAAAAAAAATAAAAAATTAAATTTTGTCATGATTTTTTTTCCAGACAAAGTTAGATATCATTTCAATCTTATCAAAATTAGCTGTTTTGAATCCGCTACCGCTTCTCAAACGTCAGCAAGTACGCAAGCGGATCTGACGTTTAGATTTAATTAGATGTATAGTATCTCGACTACAGATACATACATACATACATACATACATACATACGATACCAATTTTGATGCACCAGATGCGCATTTCGGTCCCTTCAAGTGATGCTCATACATCTACCGAAATGTTGGAAATCCGAAACATGCAAATAAAAGATACCGTATGTGAAATTTTGTTTCTAGTTTCCTATACCTTGAGCTCCTTGAGATCCTGTGACTAGGATGTTGATTCTGTACATCTTATGTCCCCTGTCATAGTCCAATGTAGATCCATCCGTCAATGTTACGTTGCCCTCCGTATCAATCTNCCCCCTATCATAATCCAATGTAGATCCATCTGTCAATGTTACGTTGCCCTCCGTATCAATCTGGAAGATATTCTCTGGCTGTGCCCCTGAAATCTCGAAGGACATCCCACTGGTGGGTGGTTGATCACTTAAAACATTGAACAAAACCCCCGTAGTGTTTTCATATACCGACACGTCCTTTGCTATTGAGCTTTGTCGTTTGACGACAACATGAGATTCTGGTTGCTGAGGCTGGCTTAGGAGATTGTCTTCCGAGTCCTCTAATTCGTCACCTATATACAACTCTACGTTATAATATTGAATGTGGTATTCCTCTTTCACTTCTAAAATAAAAAGGAAAATTTGGAAAGGTTCTTTTGTGAAAAAGTTTTTGTCTTTGATAATATAAACATCATTAGCACTGTTAACTTCTACTTTGAAATGCTCAGACATGCTTCCTAAGAGCCTAAATGAGACAATTTGATCTAAGTTATCTCTCGAAGAAAGATGTAGACCGGAAACGCTTCCAACCAGAGCNGTCTTTATTTCTCAACGAAGGATGTAGACCGGAAACGCTTCCAACCAGAGCTGGGAATCCGAGCATCATTGAGCTATGGAGTAAAGACTGAGACATGGTAACCAAATATGGCGAATCAACGACACGGAAAACATAGTTTTGTTCCTCGGCCATATTGTCGTAACAATTGTTTTTTGTGAGAATTGAAACCGGGTGCGTTTCTCCTGTGGTAAATATGGCGTCTTTGCCCAAAATGATGTTTCCTGTATTTGAAATTTCAAAAACGGAAGGTGAATTCGAAGAACTTGAAATCAAGCAATCGTGCTCACTACAGCCACATCTTCCGACAATATATCCTGTTTTCACATTAGGTGATACTTCTAATTCAATGATATTTGTCATTATAACATCCGGTATACACAAGAATACACCCAAGGCAAGCCATGAAACGGCCGCCATATTGTTTATCCTCTTGTTGTGTCCTCGATTCCCTTGTTCTTAATTATATTCCACACAATACAAGTTGTAGAAGAAATAAAACGTTACGGTGCTCCTTGGACTTTTGAAATAAAAATTTTCGAATTTGATAAAAGTATTTCCGATGACATAATACACCTCTTATCCTGCTTTAGTCCATGACTGCGGTTTATGGAATGCGTTGTGTGTTATCAGTTACCTGTTTAAACAAGGTAGCAGCGTTATCTTAGTGGAGGTGAGGGACAGAAATCTACTTTAGACCAACATTTTATTCATTTATGGTGGGTGATAGAATACCCGCTTTAGTCATCTTACAAGTATTTTCACTTTTGTATTTTTTCTCTCGCCTCGCATTTGTTTCCCTTACCTCTAAGACTAACCCATTATCATTTTCCTCGTGCATGTAGGTATGCAAAAATAAAATACAAACAGACGAATCAGGAAACGATTAATTTATACTGCTTAAAGCTGCAATTACACTTACACTGAAATAGACAAGAGATTTATAGCTTTGATATGATTAGTTTAAACTAAGTCAATAGCTTATAAAGTAAAGTTTGGTGCGTTCAAATCGTGTCTCTTTAACACTGAGAAGAAAAGTAAACAGAGAGTCTAAAGTCGTGCAAAATAATCCGTTCATTCTAGAACATATTTGAACTCTAGTCAAAATGATTGCATGTACATATACATGTATATCACAAAAATAATTTTTTTCTATTCACTAAGGGGAAGTAACTCTAAAATCCAGATCCATATGTTCATTGTGGTTGACTTGATTTGTAATGTTCTAGCATTAATCTGACATAAAAGACAATTTTTTTTTTCACTGCAGCTTTTAAAAGTGTATTGATAAAAATCTATATTCTTTCTGGAAAAATCAGTATCTTACATATGTGCAACCGTTACACTTTTATATGTTATAGAAATTCCACAGTACACAAAAGGAGTAGGCCCACGAAGGGTGAAAATCGGCCCTGTAAAATGGTAAAAATCATAGTGAAATATCAACAAATTATTTTCTGCAAAAATGATAGTTTATATATATATATATATATATATATATGATAGTTTATCAAGGTGGTAAGGATTTTGGAGTTTTGTATTGGTGTATCTAAGATCTAATGCCTCAAACATAAGGAAATATAATGCATAAAGATTAATTTGTGGTGAAATACGAAAGTTCGATAAAGAGTATAGGCTTAGAGCATGAAGATGTTATAAAAACTCGAACCCTCCTGGCATCATATTTAAACTGACAAAACATAAAATTGGCCCAAAAGCCTGTGTTCTATATCGAATTTTCGTATTTAATCATAGCAGTTACATTTTTGAAATGTAAACAATACTCTAACACAACCAAAACAAACGTCACGACCCCACGTTTGTCGGCGACTTATGGCACATGTCTACTGTAAAGGAGGACATATTCGCGTAGGTTTTATTTTCGCTATATTCGCGATTATATCAACTATCGCGAAAATTAAACCATCGCGAAATATTGTTCATTGTATTTGGGTATATGATTCTAGCTTTACAGTATACGAAACATCGCATGACATTACCTAGTGAAAAAGTCATTGGGCAATATTACATATACTTATATATAACATTTAGTTACGCCTCGGTTGGCAATGGTTTCCTCGGGGGGAAAGCATGCAATATGTGCGTATATAATATGCATTCAGTAGTGGTAAACTCCAGCATGCGATACTTTTTGCAGTCACTGGTAAAAATGCCGGTGTCCGCTACACTTTTCCGGCTCAGGAAACCTTCGTTCTGACACTGCTAGGTTCTCTCTGAATGTCTGCCACCACCGCCGTCCCGGACGAAACTCCTTCTAGCTCTCCCACCAAACACCAGAACCCCACCTCTGCCACAATTTTGTACCGTATAGTGGTCACCCATCCAGGTGCTGAGTCGACCACGCTAAGCGACTGGCTTAATCTGTGGATCAAGAGAGAGAGAGATAGCTTGGAGGAGATACGAGCCGCTGGGCGGGAGAGAGGACGAGGAGGATCGAGGAGTCATGTGAGGTCTTCTTTCGAGGAAAGAGAAGATCGGAATGAGGTAGAAGGAGAGAAAGGGATAGATCATGATTGTTCGTAACAAGATATAGATTTTACGGAGCGTAGCTAAATTAATTACTATAATAAAGTAATTCATCGTGTGTTTTTGGTGACTTAGAAACTATGTAATCACAAAACAGGACCTTCCTACATTCTTAATCATGTTCACTGTAAGCTTAATTGACGTGACATTCAAGTTACTCGAATAACTGAATCAGTTGATAAATTTATAGATTCTTAAATAAATTTGTGACTTCTAATTTATCCACTAGTATTATTACAAATAATATAAAAAAAATTATATCAACCAATGAATGTGACGGCAAGATTGTAGAGCAACATACAGTAGGTAGCAAAAAAGTTGTTGTTGACAGAGCAGAAGCGAATGAAAACTAATAGGGGCACAGCATCTTATTATAACTAGGCTCTAATATTAGTACATAATTAAAGGACCCTGCTATTACGCACTAACAAAGATTTCTGTATAGACACTGAGGAAATTAGAATCACATTAAGTGTTAATATAAGTTTTATCGCAAGAGTTGTTTAATATATTGGGCAGGCCATTTACCCGCAGGAAATGTCAAAGATAATGAGTCTGATGAAAGCATAATCCAACCATTCAATGTTCAGCTTGATAAAAAAAAACATAACAAATAATGAGTTCAGTTGAACTTATCTTTTACTGTACTACTGACATGCTCACCAATGCCCTTGTAACTAGTATTCGAAGAACTTTAGTATACCCACAATAATTACACTGTATATTCAGATTATTACGATCTTAGGCAGATAATCTAGACTAGACTAATATATTGCTTTACAATGCACTAAAACTCTTATGTGATAGTTATAGAGGCAGGTCCTTAATACAATGCTTGAGTCGGAACCCAGAATTTGTAAAGACCACTGCATACGGTTAATTTTGTAAATATCTCAGGTGCCAGATCGGAAAGTGGAATAACTTACAAACACCGGATTAATCTGGCGTGTAGCAGTTCACCTTCAATACTGCTGCACAATAAAGCTGTTATGGTCAGAATCAATATGCTTCTAAAAGCTTCTTTGAACATCTGACTAATTTTTAACAAGGTCCAGTTGTGTTTGCTAATTTTTTTGTTGTTCATTTCCGCATAGACCTGACTGCACTGACAATTATTCTTTCATGAAGTTCTAAGAAATTTCCATGTCACGTTATTTGTCATATCCAAATTTAAAATCCCCCATAATGACTGATTTTGCATCTTTGTTCGATAATCACGTACAATTACTTTTCCATTGGCACTACTCGAAAGTACCTGTAGAGGTACAAAGAAGGTATCTTCTTGGATCAGAAAGCACTGTACTCAGAATTCAAAACGTTGATCGACACTACTGAAAATTCAACAGTTACAGAAAGAAACGAGTGTATAAGAACTGTCAAGTCTAGCTTTTATTATAAAACAAATGCCATGTGAGACCTTGTGCAATGGTCAGATTTCATCATTCGAAACATTTTGGAAGCCATCCAAGAAAATATGTTTCACCTGTCCAAGTCACAAAGCCATTGAATTCAGCAATACCAATACATCTGCCACTCTTTAACATTAGGTCTTGCTTTGACATCACAGAAATGTTTATTGAAGAGATCTATGCATTATTGAATAAAATTGGCATCTTTAGGTACTGTCGACAGTAGGTTAGGTAAGCATAGCCTGCATCTTTTTGCCGTAGTTTCATCTCACTGTCAACAGCATCACTTTGTCGAGACCTTTTCCATTAAATCTAAAATGACAGACCATCTAGTGATCTTACTCTGATAGAGCAAACATAATGAATGTGCGGAGTTACGCTGCTTGTCTTGTTATAAGTCTGATAACCGCATTTGAAAGCGCTTGCTCCTTGGGCTTTGTGAAATTGTTTTCCCTGCAGATGATTGTAAGGAATTGGATTCGTATCTATCGTTTTCTTTATTGTAAACAACGTTCTCTTCACTTCAGAATTATGGGGTCAAGTTGCATCAATGGCCACTTGCTTCACAAATGACGATATATGGTGTCTCTCCTTGTTATTCCCATTTGATCATTAAAATAAATCACCCAATTATATAGCAGGTCTACACTTGGAGGTATCTTATTCATGTGTTTTTACTTACCATGTCGCCCATTTGTCAGGTCCATCTGCAACATCCAAGTTCACAGAAATGTCAGTATTTCATATTAACAGCAATCAGTAGATTGAGTTTGTAAGTTGCCCTGTATTGGCTATTTTCAGGAATTTTTGAATAAGTTCAATTCATTCTGGGGAATTTTTTCTGTGACAAAATGTCTGCTGTCGCTTTGATAACTGCTTAGCGTTTTCCAAACTTTTCCAAAGGAGATTGATTGAAAGATCAACAACTTGTTCTCGATGGAACAGATGTGTGCCTCTTTAGATATGCTGTTTGCTCTGGTGTTACAACTTCTTTGAGAAATGAGTCTTTGTCCTTAGATGTTAACTTGTATTCACTAGTCTGTGAACAATTCATTGAATCGTGACATCACCCTTTTCTGTTCATTATTTCAGTCAACTCATTGCATCTCAAAATGCTCTTTCCATAAATTTTTGGTAACCTTGACCAGATTTGCAAGGATCTTTAAATATCCATTTTCAACACTGGGCAACTGATATAAATCCCAGCGGCTATGATACTGATTCCACCAACAGTCTTGTTTTCTGCCTGTTAATTCTGGAGTCTCATTTCAATGAAGGTCATCATATTATTCCAACCATTGAAATTCATCATAATTACAACAGAGAGTTTTTCTGTCTTTGTCGGAAAGAGTTCAATTATCAGCACCCATGTCTTTGGTTCTGGACATTTTCCTGTGAAATGCTGATGCAATAGTTGCTCCTTAATATTATATGCAGCTTTGGTTCCTGTGGATGCACAAGCAATATTCGATATCATCGTCGGATGTTCACCATCTTGGATACAGATCTATGAATGTTTGGAAAATGCATCTAATGACAACAGATTCCTGCACTGCATCCGACAGTAGAAAAGATACAATGGTTTCATTTGTCGTTGCTGATCCAGGATACAACATGGTATAAAATTCTCTATGCTTCGTTCAAGCACTGCAATAAACCATAATATCTTTGATCTGAATGCGCACGGCACTGCATTCTCTTCGGAGACCTATCATATTAAACCAATCTAGTCGCTATATCATAATTTTGTTTGTGCTGTATCTGGATATAAAGTGAGCCAAATTCGCTCTGTTGTGATGGAATGGGAGTGCTATTCTAAATCCTCAGCTATCTAGCATGGCTCTGTATTTGTCGCTACTGTTTCAGGATTATCAAGATCCTCCTACAGCTTGGAGCCTGCTGTTCCAATTCCTCAACAAATTCATATGTCTCGTTTCATTTGGATGATATGGACTTTCTGTGTCGATAATGTTCTCATAAGTTTGAAAGCCTCCCAGAGATCAAATTTTCATTTGTCAAGAAATTTACAAAAAAATCCTTTCTCTGTATACTCCTCAGAATTCTGTTTTACAGCTGTATCCAACGTATCTGATGACCGATTTCTTTCTTCGCCTTCTAATTTTATTCCATTTTCAAAGGACTACAACATCTTGCGTCAGGAACGAAAGGATTTTGATCAGAAATTTTCTGAACTTGGAGACCAAGTGTTTCATCCAAGTTTCTCTAGGCTTATCAGCATTTCTCATCATCATGGAATTTTGCCATCTCTTGGAAAGTGGTAACTATCCAATGTCAGACACAACATCCTGCTAAACATCCAGTGTCTCTAATGTTTTGTCTTTTTCAGTATTATGTATCATGCCATCAGATCTTTTGGAATGCAGCTTGAATTTTATGGCAAATTGTTCAAAATCAGTCTGGACTTTTCAATAAAAAACACTCGGTCCTCTGGACGTGACGTCGTGATAAACACAACTTCTCCTGCTGCTTTATTAAGGCCATTTGCAAAAATCAAAATAAACTTGCTTCTTGCCGCACTGTACCTCAACAAATTAAGGAACTTGTTTCCAATATGTCGAAACTTGACGCTTTAGATCCATAGTTTCCTTCTGCAGCTTCTTTTGATGCTTTATCAAGCATTGCACTAACGCCTCTCCTGTGATTTGCATTTATTGTAGTCGAACAATATCATGGCTGCACATCGCATAAGACAAGAACAACAACTGAATATCCGATTAAGCATTCCATGCCTTTAGTAATGCTGGTTTGTAGAATGACTCTCATTCGCCTGATGGGTTTCTTTTGAGAAAACATTTTTGGACCTTTTAAAGAAGAGTCTAATGCATAAGTATACTCACTTCTCTCTGACATCCCAATGACATTTTGCAAAAAATACCGTAGTCTAAATTGCACCCCACTATGTGTATTCATTTCATCTTTTTCCTGAATGTCTGAATAATTTTCTTTTCGAATTCATCGACAAGCAATCCAACGTGCTCAAGCAGCATTGTTTTAGGTGGGGTTGGTAAAAGGAGAATCCAAATCGAAAACAATCTTCTCCTTTGCTTGCACTGTTCATAGAATGCTTTGTGAACCTGAAGGTTTACCAAGTTTCATTTGAGAGAGTCACTATTCGACAAATCAGAAGTCAAATATAACTGCAAAATGCTTCAATTTCTTCATCTGGATTTCCTTTACTTTGTTGCGTCACTTGTCCATACAAGCATTTAAATGAGGAGAACTCTGTTTTGGAACTCTACAGCGTCAACACACATCTTAACAATGCCCAAGAGGACGTTATATGACTCTTTAAGACCCATATCAATAGAACATCTGTACTCTGTTGTTAAATAAATACATAGCAACATGTAAAGGATCTTCTTTAACAATGTTCGAATTTTTGCATCCAAGCGACGATTTTCTTACTTCTTCTCAGAGAGTTTGCCATTCAGAGCACGACATGTTCTTCAGCTAATCAATCCAATCGGTATCAGCTGAATGAAGTGAAATAAACCATGTTGGAAGACCTAGTTGTCTTATCATATCAGATATATCGTCTTTCTTTTCTGAAGGGACAGGTAGGCAAGGGGAAATTTCTTAATGTTCGAAATATGAATACCCTTCGTTAAGGTAAACCGATCCTTTTCTGCGGTAGCTGACTTTAATGCTTGTTCGCACGGATTTTCTTTCCTTCTGTTTTGATCTCTCAAGGCCAATTAACCTTCGTCAGAACTTGCTGTTATCTGAACTTTTCATTTAATTTAAAAAAAAAATGTGGCGAACAGATTTTGCGCTCGCCTGCTCCAACACAACGCAATTCCACTTTGCATTATCCCACTATAATTGAAACGCCCATATGTCATTCATCATTTATCTATCCGTTCTTTGTCTCACAAAACTATGTGTGGGAAAACATAAAAATTCAGTCATCGTTTATCTTCATAACAAACTTATAACGGCCCGCTATTTACCTGATGCAAGAAATGTATGTTTTGTTTTTATCAATATTGCTCATCAACAAGTTGGTATCGGTTATTCCCTTGACTACATTATCATCTAATGCAATTTCGCAGACCCATCATCATTTGCATCCAATTCCCCGATCAGTCACTGTTTTTAAGAAGATTCCAGTAAGCTCCTTGAACTATTTCATTGTTACTGTTTTCATAGATAGTTTGCACATGACTGATCGATCTTTAATACCGATTCTAATACAATTCACTGTTCTCGTCAATACAGTAATGTATAAAGCACTTCACGGACTCTGTATAGGACGAAACATTTCGGTAAAAACTTGCAGATTTATATGAGAGCCTTTTCTCAATTTACGCAGAATATAAACAGCTTCCATCATTGGTCTTGGAGTGCATTACTGTTGGGCTGAAGAAATCCAACAGGAACATTTTACTCACATTTCTCTTTTGACTGACATCTTCCACCTCTGGCAATTCTCTTCATCTGCATGAAAGGTCTCTTATGAGATATTATCTTCTCTTCATGATGCAAATTTCAGAATCTCGTGCTGTCTGGCACTCTTTCATTGTTAACAGACAATTGGGCTATTATTCCATCTCTAGTGCCTTTAAACAGGTTAAAGCCACAGCCATTCGCAAATCTTTACATATTTCATCCAGTGCAATAGATTTCTACTACTTGACAAGTTAATGGTGTATTCCAAGCTTGACAACACTTTTTCCAAACCAAGTTCTGATGACAACAAGAAGCAAAATTAGGACTAATCTTAATATTGTTCATGAAATTTTTTGATGCAGTTTTCAATGAGAAATCCAGAAGTTTTCTTGTTTTCAATATCTGTTCATGTCTTAAACTGTACATACGCCTTTTCTTAGCTTTAATACTCTATCAAGTTTCTCGTTCATATCTCTTTTTTTTATTGCGTCTGCTTTTGCTGTTAGCACATCCTTTCCTTTTCCACTGGTTCAATGATGCTTCTCTTTAAACTTTTAGCTTCTCTTTCTTTCAGTGCTAAATCGCCTTCCTCTGTCTAGCTTTGCTTTCTTTTTAATTAACTTCTTTATCTTTCTCTTAGGGATTTCAAGCTTTTGCCTTTTGAAACCTTTTTGCAGCCAATTCGTCCTCTTGGAAGTCTTTATTCCTAGCTTTGCTTTACTAAATGCACTTTCTCGTATCCTTCTCTTTTAATTTCAAGGGAGTTTGTCTTGAAACTCTTTTTTGCAGCTGATTTTTCTCTTGGGAAGGGTCTTCTACTGTCTAACTTGGATGATTTGCATACTTTCTTTAATTGAATTCAAAAGTTTCTCTGTTCTCATATCTCTGTCATTTTGTTTTTTTACCCCCTATGGTAGTCTGATTTCTTTCTTAGTTAAAAAAAAAATTTATAAATATTTCTTGTCCGGCGCAAGAGGGGGCAGACTGAGATAGAGAGAGATGCTTTGTTACAATGTCTTGCATAGCTTGAAAAAGACAGTATCTTTTTGGTGCACATGTCGATGTCAGCAGGAGAGAGTAGAGCAGCTTTTAATATGTCTCGTTTTTCTTTAGTTTATGACTTCCCTCTGGAATAATCTTACGTATCTATTACGCTGAGGAGTAGAGAATGCCGAGGGATGAATCAAAAGAGAGAGAAAGCGGAGTAGCAGAGAGCCTATTGTGAGGAGAGGAATGAAGTAGAAGAGAGAGGACAGAAGACGATGAGAGAGTAGTCATACTTACTTTAGGAAGAGAGATGAGAGAGAGGGGACCAATTCCCTTCCATCGCCCTTCTGCCGCTAATTGCCAGGAATTATGCAGAAGGGTGATTTGTACGCTGAAATAGGACTACGGGTCACCCACCTTTCCATGCAGAATCTAATACTACGCCGTAAATATAGTTCCATATAAGAAGTGAAAGTAGCAAACATGATGGGTGACCACAGGTAACCTTCCTCT
>CAJDSM010038925.1:0-28679 GCA_903981925.1 Ostrea lurida
GATGAAATTTGGTACAAAGAAAGATCACAGTATGTAGATGTGCATATTATAACGGGAATTGTGTCAATTTTTTAAAATGAGTCGTTACCCCAATAGATATTTAATATCCTGGGTTTGTAGAATATGTGAGCATATCGTGAACCGGCTTGGCGGTGCCCTATTTTTGAACTTCAAATTTTGTAGTGGTCCAATAATTTTTGCAATGGGTAGGACCGTAGGGGACTGTTTTGCCATGCAATACTCTCAGAATGCCTGTTGTCTTGGATGTATATGATTAATACAACCTGTAAAAAATCAGTATGACCGAAGCATTGTTGCATGAAGTGAGCTGCGCAAACAGGAAATTCCAAATCACACATACATCATACGTGTTGATGAATGTAACCAATCAAAAGATCGAATAGATATACATCACAGAGATTACCGAACAAAGACCCAATCGAAAGCTGGGAAGTACTACGTCAGTCTGATTACTTAGGCCTAAAATAAAATGTGTTGAGTTTCCACTAACCCGACCGACCCTAAATTATGGCCCCAACCCTAAACATTTTATTTGAATTTTTGAGAAAAAATCGTATGTTTTGCATAAAATATGTTCGTAGTTCATGATTTTCATTTTAGTTATAGTGTTTCAAGCATGTGAGCAACTTTGACAATGTCTGAAACTCAAAACAAAACTTGAAAGTATAAAATTCAATAGAAATTTCATAGTTTAATAATAATAATAAATCATAATGAATCAGCTCAGACAGTAAGTGTAAGATGACTTTATTGTTGGAGTTTATTAATGTAATGTGTTCGCCTACTACTGAAAATAAAACTTAGAAATAAGATAAAATGTAATTCCTACCTACCTACCCTATTTTTTTCTGGAATGTTAGCGGAAACGCAACTATTTTTATTTTTGGCCTTACTGACAGCCAATCCGATTACTCAGTTAAAGCACACCCTCATGGCAATTCATGAATGAGCTAATTATAGACTACACAACCTGTTAATAAAAATACAAGTGATAAAATGGTGGGGGGGGGGGGGGGCTTAACTTAGTATTTACACAAATCACCAAACATAATACACCCCGTTGGCAATAATTAATTAAAAATTAAAACAGGAGTGGGACAAACAGTATCTCGATTAACTTGACATTCCCAGCTTTGGATTGGGTTCTTTGTTTGGTAATAGACTCCTATTTAAGTGTTAATATTCCAGTGCAAGGTGGACAGACGACTTAGAATCCTTATAATTCAACTAACCTAACCAGAAAGTGTCCCATGGCAAAGGACAATCCGACATGCAGAATTAATTAAATGAAGGGTCATGCAAAATAGGGCATAGTGATTAAAGGTTCTTAAGAAATGCTAAATCAGAAATATCAAAACAATTATGTGATGATTCAAGTTACAGTTCATGACCAGGCCTCGGGAACATGAAATATCTGAAGTTTAAGTCAAATTCTGGAAATTGCAATGAAATGATTGTGGAGTCAATCATTCAGAAAATAAAATTGTTATTCATTATTGTTTAATTGAATTTCTAGTGTTTGCAAATTAAGAGATTCAGTTCAAAAGTAATGAACATTTTATAGGTTATTGAAATTTTGACGCAAGTCTTAGTTTGTTTCATGATCCCAGGGCAGGGGTCGCAAGAGAACCCCTGGTCTGATGAGAATATGTAATTCATGAAAGTGATACACAGCTTATTCTCTAGTATGTACTGTA
The DNA here is from genome assembly GCA_903981925.1 of Ostrea lurida. Classification (NCBI taxonomy): domain Eukaryota; kingdom Metazoa; phylum Mollusca; class Bivalvia; order Ostreida; family Ostreidae; genus Ostrea; species Ostrea lurida. The sequence continues at coordinate 1,719 of CAJDSM010038925.1, forward strand.
GATTTATGTTCTCGCCACAAGTCATAAGATTCTAATATTTACATAGAAATAAGTAGGAAGATCTCAAGAACCACAAAGGTACAAAATATATTTACAAGCCAGCAGCAAACTTGTGTAGTATAAGTCCAATTTTTGTCCATATCATGACCCATGAAATCTGCATGGAGCCATGGGATAAGTATGAAATATTAAACTTTTAAATGGGAATATGAAGGAACATTAATATCCTCAACAACCACAAGGATTCAGTATGCCAGATTACTGTGCATGTTCATGTATAATAGATTCAAGTTACTCGCATCAATACCCCGCCCTTGAGTCAGAACATGGCCGAAGAAATGACTGTACAGAGGACTATATATGAGAATTCTTTTCAAAATTTTCATAAGGACTAAAAGAAGTTTTGCATTGTAATATACAAGATTTAAAATCTCAAATTTTACTGTGCCAATGGTTAAATGAGACACTGTGGATGGTAGATGTCAGCATGATTGAGACACTGTTTATTGCGGATGTCAACATGATTATGAACTTGTTGATTGTCTTGTAGGAAAGAGAGACAATGGATGAAGGAGGTGTGCTAACCATTCCAATGCAACCGGCACAGCCCCAGCCATTTCAGCCTTACCAGAGACCAAATGCCCGGACATTTCAGAGACGAGGCCCTCCCCAGGACGCCAAGGGAGGGGCAGCTGATGGGGACACTACGACGGGCCCCGTCATGTTCGATGGGAAGCGAATGAGAAAGGCAGTCCATAGAAAAACTGTGGACTACAACTCGGCTGTTCTTCAGTATCTGGAGGTATACTGGTGTATCAAAATTCTGAGTAATGAATGAATAAAGGAATTTAGTGCATCACATGATAAATCCTTAGAAATTTGATTGGATAACGTCTTCTGCTCTATAAGTGATAGTGCCCGGTCTTTTGATAGTGCCTCGGGCACTATCACACTGAGTGCCGGACTATGAAAATTTTGCTTTATAGAGTTATCTTCGTCGATAAAAACAGTGAATTGAAAAATGTTCCTTTAGCTTTATGAATACTGTCAATGTCAAATAATACTAATGAACTACTGTTCATTATGTTTATGAAGCAATATGAGTTTGTTGATGCTGTTGTTTAAAACATTGTCCACAATATGTTATCAATTATAAATTTAAAAAATTCAAAATACAACAAAAATGATTTTATTTTATTTTGCATATAATTCTGTGAATGGCATGTTAAATTGCATAGTTGGCCACGAAAATAAATTCATAATTGCAGAAACTTTGATGACACAGAAATGATTATTGTACATGTAACATGTGATGCACTAGCCCTAAGGTGGGTTTTATGTCTTTGGTGGTGTTGCTTTGTAAAGCTTAGTGATGCACTAAAACCCATTAATGACTGTTTAGGGTGGCACTGCTCTCATGGTGTTGCTTGGAAAGCTAAATAGTGCCCTCGCTACCGCTCGGGCACTATTGCTTTCCAAAGCAACACCATGAGGCATTAAAGTGCCCACCAAACAGTCCTAATAGTAAATGACAGCACCATTATACGTAGTCATAAAGTCATATAGTCATAAATACTACAAATCAGTGGTAATACACAATTTTCTCATCATCTGCTCTTTTGTGCTGTGCATGCATTTAAGGGTAATTTTGAACATTAAAGTGGGACAGGGGTAAAAAAAATTGAAGAGAGACCCACTCTTTCGAAGATGCAGCGATGGGAAATGTCAAAGTAGGCAAAATAAAGATTTAAAGGCACACTACAGCTTCATTTTCATCAAGTGCTTTTTAAAATATGTATCAATAAAACGATAAGAATATATCAATATCAGCTATTTTGAACAATTTAAATGCATCAATTAACTCTCAACTGCGCTATGAAGATCATCCAAAATTCAAAGGTTTCTTGAAGCTGATTCGGACATTTTACATCACGTGATTTAGAATGACAACAGATGTGTTGTGTAGAAACTTACAAAAATACCTCTCAAAGGGTCCACACTCGCTTTTCAAGAATTGGAATATTCTCTGCCTCTTATAATTAAGCAATTACAAATCATCACAGATACTGTTAATCACATTGCACAAATTGGTTTTTACATTGTTTGGGCCATGAATTTTCACAGAGTGCATGGATTTGACCACTATTTCACAGAATTGTTGGCCTGAACCAAAGGGTTTGTCACGACCATGAGACAAGGTTATTGGTGAGAGGTCAAGGTCAAACTGCACATTGTATGTGTCATAACTTTTCACTGAGTGCATAGATTTAAATGGTATTGCCTTCCGTATATCTACATTCTGTCTTCTCTTAAATGATTATGTCGGTTGTATAATACTACGTTGGCATTGCTGGTGTTGTATGATATTTTAAAATAATTTCGTTATTTACAGAACCGAGTTTGGCAGAGAGATTACAGGGATATGAGAGCCATACAAGCCAGATCGTTATATCAAACGATGTAAGTTTTAGATCTGTAGGATGAGCCATACAAGCAGGACTCGTATATTCATATTATGTAAGTTTTTAGATTGTTAGGAGAGCCATACAAGCAGACTCGTATAATCAAATCGATGTAAGTTCTTTAGATCTTGTAGGAGAGCATACAAGCAGACTCGTTATATCAAATCGATGTAAGTTTTTAGATCTGTAGGAGAGCCATACAAGCAGACTCGTTATATACAAATCGATGTAAGTTTTTAGATCTGTAGGAAGCCATACAAGCAGACTCGTTATATCAAATCGATGTAAGTTTTTATGATCTGTAAGGGAGAGCCATACAAGCAGACTCGTTAATCATAATCGATTGTATAGTTTATAAATCTGTGAGAGAGCCATACACAAGCAGACTCGTATTTTATCATATCGATGTAAGTTTATAAATCTGTAGGAGAGCCATACAAGCAGACTCTTATATCAAATCGATGTAAGTTTTTAGATCTTAAGGAGAGCCATACAAGCAAGACTCGTTAATCAATATTGATGTAAGTTTTATTAGATCATGTAGGAGAAGCCATACAAGCAGACTCGTTATATCAAATCGATGTAAGTTTTAGATCTGTAGGAGAGCCATACAAGCAGACTCGTTATATCAAATCGATGTAAGTTTTTAGATCTGTAGGAGAGCCATACAAGCAGACTCGTTATATCAAATCGATGTAAGTTTTTAGATCTGGTAGGAGAGCCATACAAGCAGATCTCGTTATATCAATATCATGTAAGGTTTATAAATCTGTAGGAGAGCCATGACAAGCAAGACTCGTTATATCAATTGATGTAAGTTTATAAATCTGTAGGATCCCAATTTTGATGGGAAATGGAATTTCTTCTTTTAAAAACATGCATTAAAACACACGGCATTTTATGTAATCAGAATGTTAACATCATTTGAAATGCTGACAATTCCCGAGTTCATGTTTAGGTGTGTTTATGACTGTTTTGTAGATCCCACCACCCATATCTATGATAGAGAACTCCATGAATTGTGTGACAACCAAATTCATCAGAGCATCTACTAATAAATTCAGATGTCCAATATTCTGTCTCGCTGTAAGTATATTATTCGGTACTAGTTCTGAATGTGTATTTATGAGAATGGTTTATATACTGTAAAACGAGAATATTTAGCGCACTATTTATTTTGGCTCAGACGTACATTTGTTCTAAATTAAATTTTAGTGCTAAAAGGTTTTCAGGTGGTATCATTTCACTAAAATAAGTTTGCGCCAAAAGTTTTTCATTGCTGATTGTGTTAAAATATGTTTACATCAAATAGTCTCATTTAGATATGCAAGAATCAGTGACAGGAAAGTGGCATCAATCCATAATATACAAGTTTACTAAATTTTGAATGCTTTGATACAAGTAACACAGTATGTGCATATAAATGTAACCCCCTTCTCCATTAAAGAGAAAATTGGGTCCTGTGTATGATGGAACCAAAGATTGAAAACATCTAGATCAAAGGTTTACAAAGTGTTTCTAAAGGAGAATAGAAAATCATTATGCAACCCTACCCCACCCTGAAAAAGAGGGGGGGGGGGGGGCATAGTTTTGCACCTGTCTGTCAATCCCTAGACCAAGTCTTGTCTGCTCAATATCCTTGACACACTTGTACACTGGTACATTTGAAGGTGACCCCCTATTTATTTTGAAGTCACATGGTCAAGGGTCAGTCCACTTTGGACATACTGTAAAACGAGAATATTTAGCGCACTATTTATTTTAGTGCAGACATACGATTGCGCTAAAATTAAATTGTGCAGCAAAACGTTTTAATTGACATTAATCATAGACCAAGTGGTATTGTTGCCCTAGAATAAGTTTGCGTCAAAAAGTTTCCATTGCTGATTGCGCTAAAATATGTTTGCGCTAAATATTCTCGTTTTACAGTAGGAAGATATTGTATGTTCAATATATTGTTTTTGTCAACTATCAATTAACTGATACGTGTTTCTGAAACATTCCTTATTTGGTTACAGTGGACACCGGAAGGCAGACGATTGGTCACCGGGGCCTCCAGTGGAGAGTTCACTCTCTGGAATGGCCTCACATTCAACTTTGAAACCATTCTTCAGGTATGACTTTTGTGTTTAATGACTACTGTATAAAATAAAAGGCCAAAAAAAAAAATTTCATTATTTGATACTCAGGGCCAATTTTGTCAAATGATGATGGAGGATTTTTTTTTTTTTCATGTAACAAGTAAAAAACAGACAAAGATTTTTTCTTTTTATTCAAAACTTACCGTCTTTTAACAAAATCAAACATTTTCAGCATAGAGCAAGCATTGTAAAAAAAAAAATGTAGCCTGGCAGAATAATTGTTGTGCTTTTTAGCTCGCATGAGTCAAAAGCCCAAGTGAACTTTTCTGATCACATTTTGTTCGTCTGTCTGTCTGCCCGTCATGATTTTATTGTCGCCTTTTGAATGATGCTTATTGAACTGCTTTGAAACTAGGCAAATGGTACATCCCAGGATGACCGAGTTCCATAGTTTTATAATTATAGGTATCAAACCCAGATTTACTGTGCTGCGTGTTTATGAATTAAATACTTCTGAATATTAAGACTATTTTATCCTTTATAAAAAAAACTATGTGTCAACTCAATCAACTGTATTAACAACAAAACATCAAACTAATTTGATATTGGTAAAACATGATGATTTGGCACCAGTGTTTTAAGCCACAGTTTAAGGTAAAAAAAAACCCCATGTTCTCTCGATTATTACATCTCTCAATAAGGGTGCAAGTAGGGGACATATATTGCCTTTGCAATATTGTCAGAATGCTTGTTTAGTTGGAAGACCTCTGTCTGTTCAATTAAATCAAAATATGAAATAGGAGACCTCTCACTGTTTAATGATGTCAAAAGAACAATTGGTAGATATATCGCCATTCAGTAACATAAATCAAGGCGACTCTTTGGCCCCTTTGGGTTTGGATTTCCAAGTGACATTACAATTTCTTGGCTATGCACATTCAGTGATGGCAAAAACATTAAAAATATACAATGTAAATATATAGGGCTATTCCAGTAAAAAACTATCTGGGAGGGGTGGAATGCCACTGGTTTTTTTTAGACCCTCCACCTATAAAAAAAAATTTGAAAAATGAACAACATCCAAAGAAAAATGAACAATCCCCATAACCCACAGGAAAAAAAAAATCAATCGGCGTTCCACCCCCTCCAGATAATTTTTACTGGAATAGCCCTTTCAATATCAATATTAATTATTCTTAAGTTGGGATTACCCTGTACGAAAAGTGACTTGGACATTGTGTCTTGTACTTTTAGGCTCATGACACGTCCTGCCGAGCCATGCAGTGGAGCCATAACGACAACTGGATGGTGACAGCCGACCATTTTGGTTACATCAAATACTGGCAGTCCAACATGAACAACGTCAAAATGTACCAGGGACACAAGGAGCCCATTCGAGGGCTAAGGTATCACCATCTTCACATGGATTTCCTCAATTCAAGGATCCATGACAAATCAGTTCACTTGTTTGTATGTGGTTTTGTCTCAATTTGTGCTGCTAGTTCAAGCAGTAGCTATGAACTTGACCCATCTGGACTTATCCTGTGTGAAGAGACCAGGAACGTAGCTATGTGGGTTTTTCCTGTTGCGTGGATGCTTCCCGTAAAATATTCTTTTCTGATACATAAACTGAAATGCTTTATTTCAGTTTTGGTGAATATTTTACTTGTTCTCTATTTGATGAATCAGGCAGACTCTCCTGATGCTGTGCAGGAAAAGTCCACATATTTTGATAGGTGTTTGATATTTAGGTATTAGATGTTAGAAATATGGGTTGTGTCTAGGTGTTAATAAAGGCAATTGCCCGATGGTATTAGCATGGTATACATTAGAAGGATATGTGCAATAAATTTTACCTCAATTTAATAAAGGCTCTATGCCCATTTGGTTTCATGACAATAAAGGCTTTTATGCCCGTATGTGGTTTTGATATCAATAAAGGCTTTAATGCCCGGAATTATATTAACTTCAATAAAGGCTGTATTGGCCGTGTTAGGCTTGCTTGCAATAAAGGATTGACCAAAATTTAATAAAGGCAATAGCCCAGTTTCCGTTTGAAATGTAGACCATTGAGTCTTTTAAGTTTATGATATTGTCATTGTCACCATTAAATTAGAAACAAATTATCGTCGTCAAGCAAGAGTAAACATTTCATAGAAAGGTTATATATTTCAATGCATCATTCGTCACCATACATAATTCTTTCTGATCTGAATTTTCATTTGCTGTTCTATCTTTCTGTCATTCAAATCTTCATTGTTCATCTTATTTAAAAAGAGGATAGAATAAATAAAAGTTAATTATGCATGCTCGCTAGGCATAGCTTTTGTGGAATGACTGTCCAGAGAGGTATTTTCATGACCCCAGTGCTGGGGCAGCATCACACTTAAGGACCCTCTCTAGAACTAATGATTTAAAGCAATTAGTTATCTCCTTGGAGATCTAAATTGAAATATACAGTAATATTGTGGGTATTACCAAATTCTGCATTAGTAACATGTCAGTAGGTAAAGATAAAGTTAACTGAATTTGCATGTTTTGTTTTCATTCAAGCAAGCAATGGCGATTTCTTTTCATTAGTACTTCATTATCTTTGAACATTTTTCCTGCCAGGGGGTAAATAGCCATTTATTAAAAGCTACTTAGATAAACTAAATGTTAACACCTTGACGTGATTTAATTTTCTCAGTGTCTGAAAAACATTTTTCTTAAGTGTTTAGAGGGTCCTTAAAAGGAAAATCTTTCATTAATGCAATTTTTTCTTTTATTAATTGGGATTGGGCTTGATATTCCGCACAACCATTTACTAATGACCTTGAACTTTGACCTACTTTTCAAAACCTTTCACTTGTTACGTTTTTGAAACTGAGGATAGGGCATTGATGTTTCACATTGAGTCCCTAATAAACAGGCCTTTTATTTGGTACCAAGACTTGTTGACCTAGTGACCTTGACTTTTCAGAACGTTGACTATATCTTGATCCACAGGAGTAATTAGGGTCACACTTCCCAGCAAGCTCTGTTGTTGTCATGGATGGGTTGTATTATGGCATGGTGCAGTTCATCTGTCTATCCATACTTGTTGTTCAGATAAAAAGAGTCCTTATAAGACTAGGATCATGAAACAGTCCTTAAAAACTATTAAAGTACATATATTTCCAAAGATTAGAGGAAGAATTAAGCTCATTGTTTTGAAAGGTTAAAATTCAAGGTCAGATTTTCATTGGTTATTTATTAACCAAAGTAAAAGTTTATTCTACTTTCAATCCATTCATTACTTTCCAAATGAAAGTTGAACTAATAAATAATACATTATGTGGAATTAGCAACGACACGCTGCAGCTGTTTAATACTGTACAATATTGTACATATACATACATGTAATTGTAATTTAAATTTGATGAACATTTCATAAAATTTAAACGTACGTGCTCAGCTCTCTGTGTCGTTCTAAACTGGTATTTAACATCCATGCTTTTCCTTATTTAGCTTTGCTATGAAACCGGTTCTAAAGAACCATGTGACAGAAACAGGTATTCGAATGAAAACCTTATAATTCCGGACAATTAATTCATTATTACACAAGTAGAAATTGATTTCTGTCTAATTCGTACCTCAAATGATAGAAATCATATTTTTGAATGTTGCTCCTTTTTCGACAACTGCTGCATTACTTCAATATATTGAATGAGTGAAGTTTGCAGAGTGAGCATTGCTCTTGTTTTAGAAAGGAGAAATATGAATGTGTTCGGTCTTCATTCTCATTTCATCAAGCTCATTAGTTCAATTTTATCTTCACTCTTGTTTACTAACCTTATAGTCACCACCAGTCCTATTTTTGTAAGACTGGAATATTTCTAGGGGGGGGGGGGGGGGGGGGGTGACAATGACACACTGTGGTTTGAATGTTATTTATACATCCATCTGTCTCATTGATTTTGCTTAATAAATTTCTACGGAGATGTTTTGTTTCCTTTGTTTTTCTGATATAGTTTTTGCCCGTCGGATAGTAAATTTGCCACATGTTCTGATGACGGAACAGTACGAATCTGGGACTTCATGAAATGTCACGAAGAAAAAATCCTCAGAGGTATGTTGGGATTTTGATGGACAAATGTGGACATGCTGCTGTAATGCTGTCAATTGATAACCTTAGTATTTCCTTGTGACACATTAATCAAGTTAAATTTATCGTAAATCGACTGTAGGAAAAAATTGATTTGCTGAACTATTTGTAAGCTAATTTAAGGACTGCTTTTGGTAATTATTAAAAACAATGAAAAACATTACTATCATGTTGATAGTATTCGACTGCTGAAAAAACCTTTTAGATACATGGCTTCATTGAATTGAATTGAAAACCATGAATTTCTTGTTTAAAAGAAATAAACTCTTGCGAAGAACCATGAATTATCAGTTAAAGATGTAGAGCAGAATTTCTTTTGGGGGAAAAAGATTACATGTAGGGAGTTGACATGTGCAAAATATATATGTCAAAGCAATGCAAATTTTGAAAGTGGAACTAGAAATTGTGACATGCTTGCTGTCAACAAAGGTTTGGACTGGAGTTTGGTTTAGAAATGAGACAGTTCTTTTGTTTTTCTTCCTCATTTCTAAATATAGGTCATGGATCTGATGTTAAATGTGTTGACTGGCACCCACAAAAGGGTTTATTAGCATCGGGAAGCAAAGACAACCAACAGCCAATCAAATTGTGGGATCCCAAAGCTGGAACCAGTCTGGCCACCATGTAAATGAATGTTATTTTGATTTCTGATGTTTTGATGCAAATGCCAACTAAAATCCTAATAAGAAAGTTGCGAGAAACAGCCAATGCTGGCCATGAAATTTAAACGTGCATCTATTTCTTTGATGTTAGAAACAAATATGAAGATTCATTATGCTCCCAAAATTTTTTGGGAGCATGTAGTTGCCATCTTGTCTGTCTGTCCATCCAAGCTGATATCTCCTAAACCTTTCATCAGAAATTGATACAATTCATGACAAATATTTCTTGAGACAAGGGCTTGTGAACCCAGGCCTTTCAAGGTCATTTTGGAATCGTCAAGATCAATGTTTCTCATTTCAACAGTGTTTTATGTCTTAAGTTCCCATGTCCTAAATTTTATATCTTTTATCATAGATTCATCATAATTGATCACAATATTCCTTAAGACAGGGTACTTTTGGATCAAGGTAATCTCAAAGGTCAAGGTCACTCAAAACGTATAACTCATGTAAGGAGAAAGTGCCTTATTTTAACAGTTTTTAAACCAGTATTAATCATATATCATGCAAATAAGAGCCAAATGACTTTCAGTCAAAGGTTATTCAAGGTCATTTTGTCAAGGTCACTCAGAAATATACCTTGTACATGAAAATAATCCTTCTTTTCAACATTATTTCAACAATTATTTAACTTTTGATGAAGGTCTCACTAGGTCATCTCAGAAAGGTAGATACACCTCATTTGAGGGGGGGGGGGTCTAATTTCAACAGTTTTTTAACAGGTATTTATCATATGTTACACAAATGAGGGACAGCAAAAGTCACTCATGGTCATTTTGTAAAGGTTAAGGTCACTCAAAATTAACTTATATACATGAAAAATTCTCCATGTCAACAGTTGTTGATCATTGTGCAAGTCGTTTGTCAGATAAATTATTTCATTGGTTAGATGTAGTTTGGGGAACATCCATCAGTTTTACCGATAGTCTTGTTCTTCCTGAAAATTATTCCAAATCTTGAAAATGGCACCTCAAAGTTAGGGAGTTTCCATTTTTATGCCTGAAAATTGTAGGTGCTGGGCATTGTCCAAAGACATTTCTCATACATGTATTTGCTACATAAACATCCCAATTTTATAATGGTTGATGCAACACTTGCTGAAGCCAAATACCTTACAAAAAGATTTATTTTGAACATGTTCAAAGAAAAGAGATGGGTTATACACTATCATCATATATAGTGAATCTGTGACCCATTGCTGAAATTATTGTTGAATTCTTACTTATTTTACACCAAATTTATACAAATACTTCTCTTGTCTGTGTAGTTTTATGGTGAAAATTAGAACCCAGATTAGATTCCTAGGGTATTTAGTTCTTTAGTTAATCTGTATGTGTTAACGACATACCAGTTTCTCTTAAGTGAAAGGTATGGAAATTATTGGTATCACTTGCCAGTCATTTACTTAAAAACCAAAAGAACAAAAGTAATGGCTCATAATTTTTATGCTCCCCGAAAACTTCCGGGCGTGGATATAGTCACAGTCGCCAAAAATTGATACAATTTACCACAAATGTTCCTTGAGACAAGGAAAGGTCAAGGTAACTCGGAACATATAAATGTTCCTTACTTCAATAGATCTCCTAAACCTTTCATCATAATTGATCACAAATGGGTACTTTTGGATCGAGGTCATTTTCATAGATCAAGGTCACTCAAAGCATATATATGGAAAAAGTGCCTTATTTTAACAGTTTTGAAGATGTATCGCACAAATAAGTAACAGACAAATGGGTTTCAGGCAAGAGTTACTCGGGGTCATTTTGGAAAGGTCAAGGTCATTGATAACATATATCTTACACAATGAAAAAGTTCCTTATTTGAACAGATATTGACAAACATGGAATAGGCAAATGACTAAAAAGCAAAGGTCACTCAAGGTCATTTTGTATAGTTTGAGGTCACTCAACATTTACCTTATATAATATATATATGATGAAACCCTTTATTTCAACAGTCATTGTTCATTGTGTAAGTCATTTGTCAAATAAAGTATTTCAATGATTAGATGTAGTTTGGGGAGCATCCATTAGTTTTACTGATATTCTTGTTCTAGTATGGTTTCAGTGCTTGTAGGTATCAAGTTTATCTTCAGTTTGTGCAAAAAAACTGTTGAAAATAACTGTATACCTTGAAAGAAATCATCAATCACGATTTAAAATCCATTGCTTTGTAAATTCACAAATGAAATGCTTGGTGACTTGGCTACTGTTCTATAATAACTTTTTTAACATCTTAAGACATGCACACAAAGCAACAGTTATGGAATTAAGATGGAACAAGAATGGAAACTGGTTGCTGACGGCCTCAAGAGACCACCTGTTGAAGGTGTTTGACATCCGTAACATGAAAGAAGAAATTCAGACATTTAAAGGCCATAAGAAAGAAGCCACAGGTGAGTCGGTTCGTTACCTTCTGTCAGGTGGTGAGTTGGTTCGTTACCTTCTGTCAGGTGGTGAGTCGGTTCGTTACCTTCTGTCAGGTGGTGAGTCGGTTCGTTACTTTCTGTCAGGTGAATGGATGGGTTCAATGTGATAGTGAAGGTTGATGACCTTGAGACATAATTAGGACTAGTTCCCAAGCATCTTCAGCAGCAGACATATTATTGGTGGGCCTATCTCTTTTCATCGGACCAGCCTTCTGAATTGCCTTAATTTTTTTCCGTACAAATTGGCACCCCCAAAAGACTTTGGATGATTTTTTTAGCTGTCGGCCAGGTTCGATCGCCGGTGGCCAGATGACTGTTGGTAAAGCACCTGACTGGGGATTCATGGGGCCCCGGTTCGAATCCTGGTTTGATCCGTTGCATTTTGACCACCCCCTGGAATTGCAGGTGAAAGTCCTGCCAGGGGCTAGAAGAACCTGGGTTGTGTGTCTTCGAGGAAGAAGACGCTTTAAAGAGGGAGGAGTGTAGCGGTCAGCCGGGTTCGATCTCTGGTGGCCAGATGACTCGATAGAGCACCTGACTGGAGATTCAGGGGGCTGGGGTTTATATCCGGGTCTGGTCCGTTGTATTTTCTCCCTTTTTACTTGTAAACTTTTCCAAATTCAAATGCTTAAAATATGTTAGCATCATTTCTCTAATGGAAATCCTGTCTTACTACAATTTTCTGGTTGTCTTCTAAGGAGAGGGGTATATTGCTTTGGTCAGTCAGTAGACGACATGTCCACTTAATATCTTGAAAACCGTTCACTTAATCATATGTAGAAATGGACCCATATTGATTTTCAGGTCAAAGGTCACTGCATGCAGTGCTGTACTCTCTGCCCAATATCTTGAGAACCCTTTGACAATGATATTTCATACATGGGTTGGTCATGGTTGTAGGTGACCCATATTGATTTTAAGGTCAAAAGGTCACTGTATGCAGTACTCTGTGGTGTTTGCCCAATATCTTGAAAACCCATTTTTAGATAATGATACCGTATAACGGGTTTTTTAGCTCACCTGAGCCGAAGGCTCACGTGAAGGCTATTCTGATCAAAATTTGTCTGTCGTTCGTCGTCGGTCGATCGTTTGTCAACTGTAAACTTTCAACATTTTCAACTTCTGTCATAGACCGCTGGGGCCAAATATCAACCAAACTTGGTACACATCATCCCTTGGGTGAAGGGGCTTACACTTTTGTTGAAATGAAGAGACCAGGCCCTCATCAAAGGGGAGATAATCACGAAAATGCAAAATAAGGGTGTGTTGTCATTTAAAAAATCTTCTTCTCAGAACCACTAGCCAGAAAGCTGAAATTATATGGAAGCTTCCTGATATAGAGGAGATTCAAGTTTGTTCATCATGACCTCGGGGTAACGAGGGGACCCCAAATAGGGGATCAAAAGTTGTTACATATGATATATAGGGGAAAATCTTTAAAAATCTTCTTCTCAAGAACCACTGGGGCCAGGAAAGCTGAAATTCATTATGGAAGCTTCCTGATATATTGGAGATTCAAGTTTGTTACAAATCATGACCCTCGGGGTACGATGGGACCCAATAGGGGATCAAAGTTTTACATATGATTATATAGGGAAAATCTTTAAAAATCTTCTTCTCAAGAACCACTGGCCAGGAAAGCTGAAATTCATAGATGGAAGCTTCCTGATATAGAGGAGATTCAAGTTTGTATCAAATCATGACCCTCGGGGGTACGATGGGGCCACAATAGGGGATCAAAAGTTTTACATATGATTAATATAAAGGGAAAATCTTAATAAAATCTTCTTTCTCAAGAACCACCTGGCCAGGAAGCTGAAATTTTTAGGAAGCTTCTCGATATAGAGGGATTCAAGTTTGTTCAAATCATGAACCCCCGGGGTACGATGGGGACCCAATAGGGGATCAAAGTTTATTGCATATTATGTATATGAAAAATCTTTAAAAAATCTTCTTCTCAAGAAACCACTGGGCAGGAAAGCTGAAATTTATATGGAATTCCTGATATAAGAGGAATTCAAGTTTGTTAAATCATGACCCCAGGGGTACGATGGGGCCCCAATAGGGATCAAAGTTTTTGCATATGATTATATGGAGAAAATCTTTAAAAAATCTTCTTCTTCAAGACCACTGGGCCAGAAAGCTGAATTTTAGGAAGCTTCCTATATAGAGGAGATTTCAAGTATTGTTCAAAGATCATGACCCGTCGGGGTAGATTGACAGCCCCATAGGGGATCAAAGTTTACATGCAGATATTAGAGAAATTTCTTTAAAAATCTTTTTCATTGAACCAGAAGAGTGATGTTTTACCTGAAAGCTTCCTGATATGGAGTAGTTAAGTGGTTCGATAATATTGCCTCACCCGACATAGTTGATAGTCCAAAGTGGTAACTTCTAAATCCCAAATTACTGCTCTTCTATGTGAACACAGCTGTGCTCAGGTCGAGCGATGGCCCTTGGGCCTCTTGTTTTGCGTATCACAAAGAGCTAGGGACTCTAAGGCCACAAATCGGCCCCAAAGTTTACTAATTCTTTATATTCAATCAATACATTCAAAGTATTCTATTTTATTACTCTTGACCATTTGGTAGTTCTAAATATAGGAAATGATTTGCGGAAATCTTGCATCAATGACGATCATATTCACTCACTAGTATGACGTTTGTTTCAGAAAATCATGAAAATATCATTATTTCTTATTATATCGACAAATTATTGCCTCCGCATGCGTGCACCAAAGTAAAATTTTCTTTCAAATATGCATTATCAAAGTATCTATCAGTAATCAAAGTTTCGTCTTTGGCACGCGCTGGACCAGAAATAATATCAATTTCAGTATGGATTGTCTAGCGTCAGATCTATAAATTACAACAAAATATGTTATAAATTATGAGTTAAATTCGATTTATGCTATCTATGTCTATATTAGACACTGCGAGACATCTGCTTAATAAGTGTATGACGTGCAAGACTTGTATTGATTTAAACGCCAAATTACACTGTTGCGGCCCGAACACGGGGGAGGGGGGGGGGGAGTAACACACCGTAAACCCCTGCAAAAAACATTATTTAATGCACTATATTATTGCATCAAAGTCGGATATCACTCTGAACCATGACTATATTAAAGTAACCGCCGCATAAAAATCCCGCACCCCTCTACAATAGTCTGGACACGCTCTGGTGTTATATGTTTAAGATCCGAGCAATTGTTTTTAACAAGGTTCTATGTAGGACTAATATATATACATGACTGTACACCTATAGATGCATGAGCGGGAGTAAAAGTCACGGTTTAGTACTTTTTAAACATTGACGATAGACCTACATTATTCAAAGATGGTGGATATTATTACGTACGCAACAGTACTCTGTCAGTTTATCATGAGTTTCCTTAACTTTTAAAAAGAAAAAAATAATATGGTTTTATCATACCACATTACATTAAGATAGTGTTAAAAAATTCTATTCGTGCAGACGATCATGGTGCAATGTATACTTACGGAAAATTCGGGTGAGTTAGCTCAGCTCCAAACATAAATGATACTGACGGCCTTTCAAGTATAATAATGTAAAAAGTGAATAAATTAATTGGCAAGGGGCTGTGTCATTGGGAGGAGCCATCTTTTTAAAATAGGGCTATAAGATTCATCTAATATTTTTGCGGGGTGGGAGTGGTGGAATATAATCATTTAGAAACAAAATAATTCATATTTCATCGTCAAAGTACCGCTCCACATACCCCCAGAATGAAGTATTTACGTTCTTTGCAATATTTTAGACATATGTCCCAACAAAAAAAGAAAAACAACAAAAAAAAACCACATACCAAATCATAAAAAAAAATGGGGGGAGGGGGGGGGGGAGGGATGTCCTTAGTATGAACCGTCTCTCACAGTGTTATGGCAATATTTTCACATTCAACTAAAAGATGATCGCTACATGTACACTGCGATGATCAGTAGTCATGAACGTTGTTTCTTTAAACAAGTATTACAAATGACGTCACCTTTTTCATTGTGACGTTTAGAAATAGATAAGGGCACTTTTTGCTTGGAATACTAACTCATAAATATTATATTAATACTTTTTTTAAAAAAGTCGGATTGGTATCATATTAAGAGAGAGACAGAGAAGAGAGAGAGAGAGAGAGAGGAGAGAGAGAGAGAGAGAGAAGAAGAGAGGAGAAGGTCTCCGGCAACACGTATACAGGCCACTATCTATGAGGTCTACAAAAGCATATTCGTCGCCGAAGACAATTACAATCAACACCGGAATATAATGCGCAGTTTTTCATTAACCTACTTCATTATCCATGAATTATAAATTATTTTCTACACTTATTATATCCATCAGGGTTTTTTTTCCCTGTTTTTGAAATAAGTTAATAAACTTTCACGCATGCAGTAAGTTACGTATGGTGTTACTTAGGACTATAGGCTGTGATTAAAAAGCATTCGAAAACAATATGGAAATAGAATTGTAGATCATGC
Source organism: Ostrea lurida (assembly GCA_903981925.1). Lineage (NCBI taxonomy): Eukaryota > Metazoa > Mollusca > Bivalvia > Ostreida > Ostreidae > Ostrea > Ostrea lurida. Next base: position 17,971 of record CAJDSM010038925.1, read on the forward strand.
AGATATGCACGCGCACGCATTATCATGAGATATTTACTCAGTCGTAATTTCAGGTAATATTCAGTAAGTACGAGAGAGTGAAATGTAATTTTTTTTTTTAAAGTTATACATATTATTAACTGAATTCTCTCTCGTAGTTATCACAAACTTTATTGTTACATGTAGAGAAGAAAATGTGGCCTATGATCTATTGATGAGGGGAATTTAGATAGGGGGGGGGGCGGTGCAAAGGCAAAGATTTTCCTCGCTTTTATAAAGAAAAAAAAAATCACTATATCACAGTTAATTAGCAGCACAACTTGCACTCTTGGGAAGAAATATAGGAGTAACCCCCACCCACATACGACACACTCAAGAACTATAATCTGAATTAACATGTGGACGCGAGTGAGATTTTGAATGCAAAGACTGAAAGTCAAACACATCGCGTATTGTAGACTACGCTCCTAATCCGCCACAGTGACGATTTTGTATATATTGGTTAGCGATTTTATAATAATTATTATTACTTTTAAATATATGCAACTTTCATTTTCAATAAAAGAAAGCATCTAGATCTACAATTTCGCGTTGATTGAGTATTTTAAAAACGAGGCATATTAGAAATTAAGTGAAAGTAACAAGTATATATTCAAGCGATCCTCTCTTCTTTGTGTAAAGCGTAACGGTATTTTTCTGCTTACAATTGTGAAGACTTTTGCTTGATCGAAACTAAAAGCAAACAATGTTAGTGGGTTTGACGATATTTGATGAGAGATCATCAGGTGGGTGTATCAATTAATGAGATGAAAAATAGAGGAAATAAACATATATAACTTTTGTAAAATGATAGTGCATTTTCGAAATATGGCTTTCGTAAGACTGCATGCATTCTGTGAACAACGCAGCATGGGGATACTGTATAGTACAGTGTAATGACAACCATAGATAATTCTGCTGTAACCAGGGGCCTTTGTACAAACAGAAACATTTGCTTTTTAATGTTTCTGATCGAGTCTCCAGTTAAATAACATTAACAGTAGATCCTCGAAAGTAAATGTGTTATTAACGCAATAAAGCGATTCTAACGTTTCTGATCGTGGCAGTGCTCCAATCCTTTATCCTTATTTTCGTCTCAAATTTAATGTCCCTGGACTACTTGGTATATTTTTTAAGAAACAGACATCCATAGCATAAGCATTCAGGAAAAATAATTCATGTTCCGAGATGAAGGGCCGTTTTCGCCCCTTGGGAGAGCCCCTACCTTTTTGCGAAATCTGCCCCAAAACACTGCTATTTTTTTATTTGCGTGTTCCTTTTGTTTGCGATTCTTGGTATTTCTGAGAAATAAGATATGGAACACAGTTGGTGTAAATTTTATGCGAAATATTGTTTGCCAGATCAAAAATACTTCCGCAAATAAAGCGAAAAATTAGATTATCGTGAAAAAAAACCGTTATACGGTAATATTTCATACATGGGTTGCATATTGGTAGTGGATGACACCTATTGATTTTCAGGATAAAGTATCAAAGGTCATGTGCAGTGCAGTACACTGAACAAGTGGCCTCAAGACCATAAACTTGGAATAGACTCAAGTCTAGATTTCAAATCCAGCTAACTTGGTGTCTACTTAATATCTTGAGAAGCCTTCGTTTGATAGTGATGTCGCGATATTTCATATAGGGGTTGGGTTGGTCATTGGTATTTCCCCCATGCTTTTGATGTCAGCTAGAAGCGTAGAATGATCAATTGATGTCTGCTTGACCTTCATAACTTTTAACCAATCACTATACATTTATTGACTGGGGTCGAGGGCAACATGGGTTTTGTTGGACCCAATTACTGAAATGTTGCCTGAGGTTCAACAAAACCCATGTTGCCCTTGACCTCAATCAATAAATGTTTTGTTATATTCACCAATATGTGTTTACAAAACATCATTTTCTAACGCTGTCGGTAAAGTCAGCGAATCTTGTATGATCAGTCTTGAACAGACGTAAACAGTGACGTAAAGTATTTTACATCACTATATGTCGACGTAAACAGATGACGTCAAACCGGTCCATTGAAAAGATGATGTTGGACCAGGCCCATTGAAAAGATGATGTTGGACCAGGCCCAATAAACCACCTGGTCCAACATCGAGTTTTCAGTGGACCGGCTATCCGAACATCAGGATTATTGGACTTTTCCTTGTATTCAATATATAGAGAATAATATCTAGGGTTATAAGAAATATACTAGAACCACCACATTGACAGCTTGTGCCCCTGATGTTTTATGCTTTGACTGTGGAAGTATAAATGTTTGCATTTAAAAGAGTATAGATGGCACAGCTGAGGGGGGTGTATATGTTTAAAGACATTTCTGGTATTGAAAATGTGTTTATTAGTAGCTCTTTGGAATCTTTTTGAGATCTAGGCCAATGTATTATTGTTGCCCGATTCACAGTCAATGGAAGAGTTGCTTATTTAAACGGTCTTGGCTGTAAATTACAACGTTGAAAACAACAGTCGACAGTATTCATTTTTTTTTTTTTTGGACGTAGCAAAATTTTTCCCAACAATGCATCTGAATTTTCTAAAACAAATTAAGTTTGGTGTACTATGAAAATTCATAAATCATACCTGTACAAAACTACAGTGCTTTACAAATGTTGTGAAGTGTAGAAGAATTTACATTTTTATGCCCCCGTTTGAAAAAGAGGGGGCATATTGTTTTGCAACTGTTGGTCGGTTGGTCTATAGACCATGTGTTGTCCGCGCAATATCTTTTGACCCCTTTGCTTGATAACAACCAAACTTGGTACAGAGATTGCCATTAGAGAGTAGATGATTCCTATTGATTTTCAGGTCAAAGGTCAAGGACAAAACGCTGGTCTTAACACCATGTGTTGTCCGCTCAATATCTTTTGACCCCTTTGCTTGATAGCAACCAAACGTGGTACAGGGATTGTCCTTAGAGAGTAGCTGATTCCTATTGATAGTCAGGTCAAAGGTAAAGGTCAAAGCTTTGGTCTTAAGCCTATGTGTTGGTGTTGTATGCTCAATATCTTTTGAACCCTTTGATTGATAACAACCAAACTTGGTACAAGGGTTGTCCCTAGAGAGGAGATGATCCCTATTGACTTTCAGATCACAAGGTCAAAGGTCAAGGTCAAAATGCTGGTCTTAACACCATGTGTTGAGTGTTGTCCGCTCAATATCTTTATACCCCTTGGCTTTATATCAACCAAACTTGGCATAGGGGTTGTCCTTAGACAGCAGATGATCCCTATTGATTTTCAGGTCACAAGGTCAAAGGTCAAATCACTGGTCTTAACCCCATGCGTTGTCCACTCAATCTCTTTTGACCCCTTTGCTTGATAACGATTGATCTGGGTACAGGTGTTGTCCTTAGAGAGTAAATGATCCCTATGGATTTTCAGGTCACAAGGTCAAAGGTCAAATCTTTGGTCTTAAACGCATGTGTTGTCCACTCAATATCTTATGACCCCTTTGCTTGATAACAAATATACTGGGTACAGGTGTTGTCCTTAGTAAATGATTCCTATCGAATTTCATGTCACATGGCCAAAGATCAAGGTCAATCCGATTGGCCAACGTCAAACTGCTAAAGATTTGTCATATCTGTTATTTATTTTGTTCAAACTTTTGACATCTAATCATAATGAATTGGTCGTTTTCCTTTATTTGTTAAATGATTAGTATTGCATTGTATAAAGCAACAATTTCATAATACCTTTAACAGGAATAGCCATTTTGGATTTTGCACCATGGGGGACATTTATGTTTCTCAAACATTTCTTGTTTATATTACAGCTGTAGCGTGGCACCCGATACATGAAGGCTTGTTCGTGAGCGGAGGATCTGATGGGGCGGTGATGTTCTGGAACATGGGGTTTGTACATGTTACTAGGCAGACCAAAATAAATTCTGTTTTACATCTGTTTCATTGTTTTGAAAACCATGAAAGAGGAAGCATAAAAGATTTTAAACACTTAATGTAACTTTGATGTGGATTCAATTTCCACATAAGGCAAAGATACAAGTAAATTTGAAAGATTAGACATTAAAAGATTTAAGAGTTATTAAAATCTAATTTAAAATTACCAAATTGCAAAAAAGCTACGCATATGATTGATGTAGGATGTAGAATTTATAAGTCTGTCATGTAATCATTTTCAAGAAAATCATAAACAAAAGGCAAAATGTAAAACTTTGTTAGTAATAAGATATTGTAATTCTGTGTTAGGAAGGGCAGTAAATTATTGTATGATATTGTAATTTAGACTTGACAGAGAAGTTGGTTCCATGGAAGAAGCCCATGAAGGGATGGTGTGGAGTTTAGCATGGCACCCTATGGGTCATATTCTGGCTACTGGTTCCAATGACCACTCAACGTAAGTACGAACAATGACCACTCAACGTATGTATGAACAATGACCACTCAACGTAAGTATGTACAATGCTTATTGTTGAGTGGTCCATTGTGAGATATTCTACGTTTGGTTTGAGTGGTCATTATAAAGCATGACTGTACGTTGGAGTGGAAATTGTTCATAGCATACGGTTGAAATGGTCATTATGTTCGGTACTTGTACGTTATGAGTGGTCGCACTTTGAGGAACACGTATAAGTCGAAAGTAGTGAGAGGTGGAGAGGATTGCGGACAGTGCTTATGAGTCGCTTCGACCTATCTCACTTCTATGTGGCCTATGCTTAACACAAATGGAGAGCCAACTGTCGTCTGAGTCAGAAGGGTTAAAATTAAGCACGAATTTAATGGTTCAATTTTAAAATATTCAATGTCGAAAAAACCTGACTGCCGCATGAGACGCAGAGCATAGAGACAGAAATAGGTGAGAATTAGCTCTTTTATTTTCAAAGATTCAGGTTATAACAATTTGACCTGTGTTGTGTTGGATGTCAGATGGTGATGAATAAGAGTTTGGTGGCATTTGACTAATCACAGCCTTATAAAATCATCTATCATCTACACTGAGGCGATAGACGTGAGGTTGTTGGCAGGATTTTGGGTACGAATGATAGGTTTCAAGATTTAGATTAATTTTTATAGTGAACCTCTTCGAGAGGTCTTGTGGACTAGAGATACTATGATTCCTTTCGAGAGTGTATATCCTTATTATCTTCATTGACCTATTAACATGCTGGCAGAGGGAGATTGGAATCACAAGAATGAATTGGTTTACAATTATAGATATATAGAGATCTTTCATTTATAAATGCTCGTGCTCGTCGGTTTGTCAATGGGGTATTTTCCAAACAAGAAAACAGTAAATGTTGCAAAGAGTAAATCTGTCTATAGTTAAAATTATTCGGTCTGCGCTAGGTAAACAGGTAACAAATCGACGCACATAGTGCCAGAATCGATGCCACAGCCTCCAGTTCTAGAGTCCTAGGTCTCCAGAGTAGCGAGCCGATGAGTTGTATCCTGAGATAGGGTTGTGCCCCCGCTGAGCATCATGCTGTATAATATAACCAAGCTAAATCGTTGATGCATAGCAAGACTATAATAACGAGAGTGTGCCAAAACCATAGGGTGCAGAAAACTGGATCCGAGGGGCTATTTAAATTCATGTTCAGTCAAACCTAGGGGTATAAAAAGGATGATTGACACATAGAGTGTTGACGTTGTTATAGACCTAGGCTAATCAATGTTATGTCTAGACTCATTTCGTAAACAGAGTAAAAAGGGAACCGGAGCTCAAGGATTTATCTATTTAGTCTGGATGATATCATTTCATGTAAGGAATGTTGAAGCGAGAGATAAAGAATAACAGAATATTGGAACCAGAGAAGGGTGCGTGTCTAAGTCATGCTCAGATAAACATAAGGGGGGGAGAAACTTGGTAAGCATATTTGACTTGTATGCCATAAGTTTCAGGAAATTGACTTAGAAGTAGCGTGGTAGGGGCAGAGTGCACAAGGAGGCATTTCGGATAGAGGTGCTATAATTTTACTATAGGGTACAAAACCATGTCACCAGCGGAGGTATAGGGATTCTAGTATGATCCAGAAAAGTCAAAAGGTGCATAATAGGTTATTAAATTTTGAAGTGGTACAACCACACCATGCGTGTTGAGCAGGGAGCCAAAAGAGATGTATGACGCGATTGTTTGAGCGTTGTGACTGATAAATGCTCAATAGGAGATACATCACTTGAGTTTGCAATGAGAGGACGAGAGCACTTACGTGTTACTCTAACTGAAATCACATTCGATAGTAACATCGAAAGGGGGTCACATAGAGAGGTATTGAGGTCGGTACAAGGCATACACTGAGTGGTGTTAAGAAAGTGATTGGTGACGGTTAGACGCTATGGATCCTGAAAGATCATAGGGATTAATGTTGCTGTCTCAAGACTACCCTATGCAAACGCTTGGGTGAGGATAGAGACAGGGTAGAGAGTCGACGGTATTATACAATGTATAGTTTGCAAGAGTCGAGAACACATCAGCGCAACACAATGGGGATAGTTGATGGACTAATCCATGTTTTGCATTTGAACTTATAGACCTCTGGGAGTCTGAAGAGAGTAACTGAGGCATTCAATGTCTCGTTCTAGGCGATCAGTAATCCCCTTGTACTCAAGGTTTCGGGATTGATTATCACATCAAAAGGGGATAAAAGAATATTGAGCAATAACACATCACCATGAGACGTACATCAGCTTATGAATGAACCAATGCTTTGGAACCTGCTTTAGTAACATCTTCGACCGTGGGAGCATATGGAGAACTAGTGGAGAATCAGACGTTACTAGCGTATAGTGACATTGATTCCATTGTTATCACACTGTTATGGATTGCTATCAAGGCGAGAGGAGGGAGTCAACAGAGATAGATTTGAGGGTCGGCTTGCGTGTTATACAACACTTGGGTGAATAGCCCGTGGAAGAGGTGAAGACCTAGCTGTTTCAGGTGTGTCTTGATCCTTTGACCATGAAATCTCTAAAGTAGTGAAAATCAAGATGGTGAACTCGTCGAATAGAGACTGGCGAGATTCTTACTGTACCAAGTGATTCTATGGGCATTGGTCATACCAAGGTCGGGAAGGCGGAGAGCAGGTCAGAAGAGAAGGATTGCGTGGACATACACTGTTGCGAGTCTAAAAATCAGGGAGGCCAAGGCACAGACGAGCAGTTTGGCAAGAACTAAGAGTGTCGGTCCCCACCTCGTTTATCGAAATCGGAGAGAGCAGTGAAAAGGAAAACTAGGTAGATTACTTATCTACATGCCTTCGACTAACTCATGTTGTACAGAGCTCACTGTAGTATCTTGTGTACAGGTGATGCTATGGAGAGCAAGTATCATAGCTAGGCATGCTCCCAAGTGTCATAATAATATTGAGTTATTTCATAAGAAACATCGTGTCAGAGTGGCGATGTTCAGGTGAGGACGAAATGAATGATTAGGTGTCTCAACAGTTGTCATCAAATGTAGAGAAAAAAAATTGAATACTCGCCTCGACGTCGAGGTGTAGTTCGTTTCGAAGCGGGGGTTAATAAGGATGATTATGTAGATTCAGCCAACATGCCTGTTTACAATAAGCAACTCTTTCCATTGACTGTGAATCGGGCAACAATAATACATTGGCCAGATCAAAAGATTCAAAAGAGCTACTAATAAACACATTTTCACAGAAATGTCTTATAAAACATTTGATTACACAGCCCCAAACTCAGCTGTCGCCATCACCTCTACTCGTGGTTAAAGAGTGCAAACCAAGATGTTCTAGGTTATTGCTCGTATTCAAACCACAGTCTAACAAGTCAGATAAACTTAAAATACACGAGGCATCGGAGAACTGTCAGATGGTGGATCTGCAGATAGATAGTTTCATAGACCCTTCGAGATAGTGCTTGCATTTCTCTTATAGTGATTATTATGTAGGTATAAATAACAAGACGGGGAGGAGTGAAGGTCAAGAGTAAGAAAGTAATCGTCGGATTGGTTGGCTGGATTAGTCACGTGTCCTACTGGTGGAAATAACTTGCGGATGTTTAGTGAACCCAGGTGGTTGTTATTGGGCCCTGGGATCCAAATATTATTTGCATGAGTATTACGAAGTTGGGTGGTTTCCTACTCACTCATTTTCACGGTAAAGTGCATATTGAACGCAGGATATTGTACGTCAAATGTGTCTGGTATCGTCGACATAACATATTAAGTAGCGAGGTAAAAGATCGGTTGTTAAAGATTTACATAGATACTAGGTTCTGAACACGATTATGGGTTGTGTGTGATGTCCGTTCATATGTAGCTTGATCATTCAGCACTAGAAATTGCTGAGCTTTATACCATCAGCCGATTATCAGAATCAAATGATGGTTTGTAAACAATCATCTCGAGTTTGACATAAATATGAAGAGGAACTCAATGGTTATTTGATTAAGGAAAAGGCTCCAAATGGACAGCATGGAGTATGTGGGTAATTGATATCTCGATGGCAAACATTTCTGTTAATCTCGAGGGTCACCATAGAACCTCTCGTAATCGTCCTTCTCAGAGTATCCAGGGCTCCTGAGCAAGTAAGTAAAGTGGTAAATGTTGGCAGTGAAGAATTAAAACGCTATGATGCACAGCTAGTTCTTAAGCGATAACGATTTCAATTTGACCACCCTCTATTGCATAACGTCTGTCACTAGCTCTCGAAGCTAGGCAGTAATTCCTAAAAAGCATAAGGGGCGATAATCGCAAATTCATCAGCCGGGATACACGCGCAACGCCCCTATAATGAAATATCGCGACATCGACTATACAAACGAAGAGGCAGTTCTCAAGATGGAGTTTCAAGCCAATCCAGTAAAGGAGCTCTCATCGAGCAGAAAGAACTATAGCTGAGATTGTGTGAGAAGTTACTATTTGACTGCTACAACTTGAGTTTCATAAATATATCCATCGCTTTCATGTGTTCTCTCGAGTAGGTCATTGGTGAATTTTCAGTCCCTGTCGTCGAAAACTGTTCGAAACTTTGTGCAAGCGATTGGGACTCTTACGCATCTTTCCCTGGGACTCAGCGTGTAAGGACTTCGGGGCTGAATACATCAAAGTCCATGTGTTTGATCTTCAGCTACTCTATAGCTATGAAAAACCACGGGCATATGTAATATAGTTTTACCTTTGCCAAGCTTGTAGTATGCGTAAATCGAGATGGTAACTTGTGATTGGCTTTACTATCAGATAAAATACAAGCTGTTTAAAATTGTGGGGTTGGAGCACTCTGTGTGCTGGTAGCTAGGAGTATGTATGTGTCCATGGATATGCGCTACAAAAATTAGTGCATATGTGTGTGCGCATTAAAAACTTTTATCTAGTCCAACACGGGTGTTCCATCAGAATCGCTGGTTATGCTCAAGGATAGAAGATAACGAACTAGAAGCAAAACAAGAGACACAGGCAAGAGTAAGGAATGAAATAAGTACCAAGCGTAGCACTGAGTTATATTTTGTGAGCGCAGTATTTCGCCAAACCTGGCTCACGACCCATTGGGTGGGGATATGGGAATGAGTATGCCAAACCGGGCCTAAAGTTAGTGATACGCAAAACACAGAGGGCAAAGGCCACAAATTGCATACACACTATGGAGGAGAGAGACGAAGGGGCATTTTTCGATAACCATAGCCAGATTAGGACAGGTCAATCGAGAGAGTTGGAGGAGTGCTAACCTGGTGTGGTTCGCCTAGAGTCTAACACTTGCGACTCAGTATCGATGGTCCAGTTGAAAAAGGACCCTAATATATCTTTTGCATGAAAACGGTAAAAACACATGAAGATTCGGTGACTTCGCATAGCTTCAACGCAGAGGGCTATATCAGGTTATAAGGAGTCACAAGCGTCGTTTTGTATACATAAGCTATTTAACATGATATAATAAGGAGGGATATATATTTTGGTGAAAGCATATTAACCTCATCATGAGTAATTTATGGTTGACATTGGCAAATATGCAATACCACGATTTCGAGTCCCCGACCTAATTAGGAGGCTCGTTTCACAATCATAACAGGACCATGGGTCACATGGTCCTGCGGCCGAGATTGGAAGTCAATTGACTTCTGCGCAAACCGATATACTTTAATGCGCAATCTAAAATCAAATCTAATGAAAGCTAATTTCACATATATTCAAAAAAAGTATTATATATAGCTTTTTCCTCGAAATGTATGGTTAGTTTTTGCCTTGTCATATTACTATGATATGTGGAGTTCTTTGGTTTATAAAGATTTTTTCCATAAACTAATTATATATTCTCATTATGGCATTAAGACTCTACTAGAGTCTGCTGTACACTCAATTTTAGGGTTGGGTTCCCCTTATTCGGTTGACCCTTTGGAGTTTTCATGGAGTAAATGATTACAGGAACTTTGTAGGTATCTCCCTCAAGTAGATCAGGAAGTGAAGATTCCAATATAATATATTTGTCAGCTACTGAACCGTTTGGAATTCTTGAGACACGCATAAATTATAGTATTTTCCTTAATTACCATCTATGATTGCACATAAGGTCGGTGTGATCCCATAAATTTGGGGCGGGCCCATCTGAGCACCGCTCCGGGGGTCATGATTGAATTTGCGGAACTTGAATTCTCTCTGGTAACTCATGGAAAGACATTTCCATTGGTGGAGAGAGATTCAGGCTTTTCTCGTGCCCATTGGTGGTGTTCTTTGGGCTAAGAAAGAATTTTTAAAGTGTAATTCTTAT
>CAJDSM010038931.1:0-16486 GCA_903981925.1 Ostrea lurida
AGTCTCCCCAAGTTGGATTACACGATCTACGCAATAGAGCAGCTATGCGTAATAACGCTCGTTGCACTTCTTTAAAAGCGCGAGGCCGCAACCTACTAGACTAAAATCAAGTTTCTGCAATGTGTGGCAGGGCTATATTTAACAGATGTAGCTACGTATAAAGTCATCATATTTGCCGCAAATTCAAAATAACTCGCGGGAACTCGCGTAATAATGCTTTGTGTTTTTGGCGATTACAAATTATTCCTACAATCCACCCTAAGTCAATTCAAAGTGTTTGTTTGATCTCTTATCTTATAAAAAAAAAAATCAATTTGAATCAGTTTCGTATATTTTTCCTGGTGTTTATACAATACCCTTTCGTTGACTGTCATTCTCTAACTAGACAGACTTTGACTACGGGTAAGTTCCCGAGTGTTTTACTATATTATTGCTCCACCGTCTTTGCAGACTAAAGGCGCTTTTCACACGCGGCAGGAGAGAGTGCTTGAAACCTCGACTCAAGACAGACGGATGCTTACTCCTCCCAATTTGGCAACACCGTGATCCTTATCTTGATTATCGCTTTTGTATCGGAGAGAGTACCAGTGTTGCCTTTTTCCTATCCACCAGTCGATTTTAACATGGAGTTGTTCTCACATTCTAATGGATGTTTTACCGAAATTAGGATTTCATGAATATTAACTTATATCTGGGGTTTTGTAGCAGCAGGAAGTCGGTAAGTATTATGCAGTGAGACGTAGCACTAATTAGCAATTTATATCGAGCACTTTTTGGTGTCATTGATTATAGATATGTATAGATTACCAAACCATTGATGCCTACCATCAATTATTCTTAGTTCTTTTGCAATCAATATGTCACTATGAGCTCCATCTAAAGCAATGAAGCCAATTGCGATACTATTTCAAAATCTTCTAACAGACAATCGAGTGTGGGCTTTGTTGATGTACAAAATTATAAATTATCCTCTGGATCATGATCGTACATTTAGTGAAGACCAGGTGCCCATCCCCTTTGGAGATTTGTAGAGCAATAGCTGTTCGAGTAGATCTTTGGCGGTTTGGAAGATATTTAATTTCTTCAGATGTTCAGTTTTGGTTTGTATTCGTGTGGCAAGGGTCATCGTTACACTTACACTAAAATGATTTGTTGTCCTGAGGATTTCCCACGTAATACCTTAAAATTACCTGTCCAGGAACATACCTATCACCGATGAGATGTACATATAAGGGTCTACAAAATGTAAAATGACAGAGCGGCAGTAGCACTGAATTATACTATGAAATGCGATGAAGGTCTAATGTTATAGTGACAACATGTAGAGTATATTTGAGGTTGATTATCTGGCTTGCAACGTAACAAACTGAGATTTTTACATGGGGTAACATCTTACATACATATACATAACCTGGCTTTGCCTGTCGGCACGAGGCGCAGCCTAAATAGTTTTCTAAATACAATGTTGGGATTTCGTGTGATAATTTTTCCTCATGTTAATAATCTAATTTCCTGATCACAATGCTCTTAACTTTACTCTCACATACTCATCGGCTACATAATCTGTGTCAATCTACAATACTAAAAGATAACTATTACACACTCACAGCTGCTAGCGTAAATAATTTTAGAGACCGCGATATCAACCGTACAATCATAGTCATTCCTGTGTTTTGAGCAAACTGTTTACATCGGTAGAGATGAATATGTCTTGTGATGTTATAACCTAGCGGATTTCAAAGATTCCCGTGATAGTTGGGGTACTTACACTTCGATGCATTCACCAATTTCTCCAAATCTGCAGTTGTCCATTGATATTTTAAAGCACAGCGCCATCATTTGACCATTTCCCGGAAAATAGCGACTTGGAGCACTAAAAAAATCTAAATGCGAGCCGCAGCGAACGCGTTGATCTGGGGAAATTTCCTACATAACGTCACTGGCTACAAACACTGCTTTTTTTGAAGATCTTCGAGGGTTGGCATTTGTTATACTTTAATTCACATATAGAAATTCATTTTATGATATGGTATGTAATCAACATAAAGTAAACTCACCCAATTTAAGTTATTTATCTTAGAAAAAATATATGAACTTCTCATAGATTTAACTCAAATGAGCTACTATGAACCTTTATAATACCAGTCTAATAGTCACCTCTCAGTGTTAACTTAAATATTCCTATGGCACTACAACAAATGTACAGTCCAAAAATTTCACCACAAAAAATAACATATTCCAGCTCAAACAGTGCTTATCTCCGTCTGGACTGGTTATAAGTCACAAAATACACATTGTCTTCTGCGAACTTGACACTGATTGTCTACGGAGTAGATTGTCCCTGAAAAAATATCCCATCAGAGTTTAAGGTGGATGAAGTGTAGAGAAATAACTTGTTCAGTGTCGGACAAGCCACTCGGGCATAATAGAAAGGAAAACACATAACCAGACAAGATTGGCATATTGAAAAGAACCAATCCTAAGACCAGTGTCAATGCTCATTGGCAATCTTTCAGAAACACATGGAAGAATACCTGTCAGCCCCAAGCCTGTAAACAGGACAATTGTCCCAGTGACAGGAGTTACATTGCCGGAGTGTTGAGTCTAGAGATCGGAATCTAGTATCGAGACTTGGAGTTAGATCATAAAATTAAGGTGTTATTCAACCGATCCCTTCATATGATGAGTATCGACAAACTATAATGTCTCACATGGCATTGCTTCTATTCATGTAACCGTAGAGTACTTAGTTATAAAATCTGTAATTTCAGGTACAGTTTTGATTCTATTATACACCTTGCAGAAATTTTTCGAATCCCCCAATAAGATTTATTTTTTGTCTCTCGACCGTTACACCCTCGTTTCAGTTACTAGGAGAATTTTTAGGCCTGGACAAAAATCTTCTATTCTATTACTCCATTCGTTCCCAGATTTTGATTTTATTAATGTTGTTATAACATCTTATTGAAAAAAGTTTTTAGACTACCATGTTTTCTTGTTGACCTGCAAAAAATGTTTTCAACTTTGAGAGATATTACTCTTTGTTTATTTATTTTGTCGCCACACCAGTGTTTCAGTAATAACATAAACTCATACTCTTTCATGCAACTTACACACAGCATAGGACTCAATGCTTATTGTATGTCACTGGGTCAGATGGAATTTTAAGAAGGGATGGATAGGATTGCTATAAAATGCAGACAAAGACACTGAGGACACACGGGACACTAGCGACGAGCAATATCATACATCCGGATCGAATATAAATACCTACCAGGCATAACCATGAACAGAATATTAAGCAGATATAGGTATAGCCAATCAAAGACATTTCTTGATTAGCGAATAGAACATCATGAGGAAACATGAGGAGTTTCATATCTATAAAGACCTCAATCAAAATCACCGCTCTGGTTCTCATTATATCAGACCGAATTTGTAATGATATCATAAATTTTCCTCCGTCAACTCATATCATAGCTATCTGAACCAGAACCAAAGCGCACAAATATGGAGAGATATTTAAGGATTGCAGCGACTGAGCTCATGAAGCAAGACTCTAGTGCTACCGTACTATTATCACGTATACAGGTCTCGCCGATCCCGATGTCATCTGTCAAGGATTCTTGGGCTATTCGTGTTGTGCCCTCCCGTAAGCGTGTGCATAAATTAATGTTCAAGATTTCTGTATCATAAAATACATGGCATTCGCGAGCGTAGATGGTAGAAGGAGAAAAGAGAGAGATTGGTGCACAAATTGCTCAAAATCTTCAGATGACCAAATGCTCAACAATGACATATTTATGTCACAGGGAATAAATCATTTGGAAACTATATATATGGCACCAGCTTCGTTCTACGAGAGGGGAGGATTCACGCGGATGGAAGCCGAACCGAAAATGAGGACACGACGCAGATCTCGGACCGAATATCGAAACACCGGGAGGCCATCGTTGGAGGTCTATACCAGTTTGGTCATTACCATACTATATCTCTTCCATATTGGCGCTAAGGTCTGGTTGTCAGAATATAAGAAGGAATCGAAATCCTTCGTATGATGGTTAATTTATGGAGTTAGATCGCGCCAATGTTGCTCTGATGGAATTACATACATCTGGTACTAATTCCATATATGCTATATTATTTGTCTTTGGATTGAGCACTATATTAACTGTCGTATATCTGTGGTTTGCTGCCTTAATTGAACTTGTGTTTATTGATTAAATTTCGCGTCGTTCCTTATCTATTGCAAACACGTAATGGAAGGTATTCCATCCTGGACACATTCACATACTTCGTTCTCACATTATGGTTATGAAAATAGTAGTAAGTACATAATACATCCTCTCAACCAGTCTATTGAAAAAACATCTTGTTGCAGTCACCAATAATGAAACAGGACCGAAAAACTAATTACTTCAATAGACTTATACAAACACAATATAATAACAGAACTGGACTGAAGAAAAAGATTTGTCCAGTTGCTAAATATTTCATCGGCTAGGTAGCGAGAGCGAGGTGTGGAATTCGGGCGAGGAGAGAAATAACACCGGGAGACCGAAAATATCCTCCAAGATTGTATATGGATCAACTGAGTCCTTGTGCAATTACAGAAAACAGTAAACTCAGTGAGCTAACTGTCAATATTGGTTCCATTTTACCTTAATGATGGTGTTTATGTAAGAACATGAAAATATTTGACATTATGAGTCAGCTATACCGAGAATCATCTAGCCCATATTCGCCAAGTACAACCTGATACCGAAGATTTGCATGATTTAACAGGGTCTGACAAGGTTCATTTGTCCATGCCGTATTTTCTGATAAGATTGCCACAAGAGCAATGCACACTGGCGGTTAAGTTTCAGATGTTCTTTATCTTCATAGTTCTCGAGCTTATTCTGAGCATGTGATAATCTTACCCATTTCGTAATGTGGTTATCGATGCTGACTGACAGTTAAATTACCAGTCAATCATTATCACCACTACATTTATACTACTGCGATGTGGTTGTTGACTATATCAGGACCAAATCTATCCAATGAACAGATAGTTCCCAGGACAACAGTAGCTTTACTAGTCCACCCGGAAATAGCACTGTGTAAATGGCTGGTTAAAATTTTGTCTTATTTTAACATATAATTTTTGGCCTACATTTTTGTATTAAGCATAGTAAGCACCACCCAAAGCTATGTTGCTTATCAAAATTTGAGATACAGGCAATTCGCATTTCACCAAGATCTCAGAGATTTTCTTCATGATTTAGGATGATTGAGTTTTTTTGCCAAAGTATAGGAATCAACCTTGAACCGTTATTAGCTTTATTATTGCGGGGACTATTCAAGACCGAATGACATGTACACTGATATCATATTTTATGGTAATGAAATAACCGAACAAGGTTGACAGAAGAAACATCTTCAAAAAACAAGCTAGCGCGTGCTTCCCAGTGATGAATTCCCGACAGACAACGTTCACTGCACTTGTGGCATCGATAGCGCGAATTATATAGGTCCAACGCCCTCTCGAATCTGGGAAGTCATGATGGCGCGTGCTTCTTACAAATATTCGTCAGTATGCCGAAATACAGATTGGCGTGAGAATGTAGTGACTGGTCAAAGACTTACAAATCGTGTAAAATCAAGAAATAGTCTAGAAGTGGAGTACAGTATCAAATATAACCAGGAACTTGGCTGTAGAGAATCTCGTTAACAGAAATGAACACCCAGCACATGTAGTTAGGGTGATAAATATATTCGTTGATATTGAGCACAGATTGATAGACATGGAAATGTGGAGGGAACGAAGACTTGCTATCCAAAGGAATTAATAATAATGAGAAAATTTCAACTACCATTCCAACATGTGATGAAGTCACTATTTATAAGCTGTCTGTAGTTACCACGCGAGACATAGGGTATGTAATATTGCTACGACATTAATATTGCTACCAAACTGTATAAAAATCAGCGTTGGGCTCGAGGACCGATTCGTTTCAATTAGCGTTGCTAAATAAATCACCTTCTATTACAACGGTTATCTTCATTGGTCTTTCTCAGCGTTGCAGTATAATGCAGATCTTCTGCGGCATAGCCTACATAATGTCATATTAGGTAGACCCACGCCCCATCCCCCGTCACCCCCCTCCACGCCCTTCGCCCCTCATCTCCCTAATCAGTGTACACTCATCATGGATAATGTGCGCCAGACGAGAGAACTAACTTGCGACACATAATGTCGTTCAAGCCAAGTTCCGACCTCTCCCAAAAAACACTAAACACTGAATGAAGATTAGACCAACTGTCCAACACGCGCCAATATCGCAACTAGCTATGCATCTACAAATCTCATTCCAAGAGGCATCGGAGCACCTGTCCTTCAACTAAATGTACGTATCATTACTAGGGAACATCTTGAAGAAATACATACCAAGGCTGCTTGTGTCTTAAAGTTTTACATATAGTGCGCTCTGCTATTTGAATAGAAGTGTGCCTGCATATTTACCACTTCGAGATAAAATGCATGTCTCTATGCCAAATAGAAATGGTTTTGACATTAAATATGCGGTAACCACCATACCAATTACAAAAAGGCGAAAGTTAAGTCTCTATGTTTCTACGTTAATACATAATCCAAAACAACCATACTAGACCTTGAAATATCGAGTGTTAGGGCAACATCAGAGTAACAGCTCACAAGTATAATAAAGAGAAAGTATAACAGAAGCTTAAATACTAAAGGATTGGAGTGCCAATGGATGGACAGTATAAGAGCACATATACCAAGACTCTAGACTTTGCGACATGTACGGTCACACCCCAGTCGAGTGAGTTCTCCCTATAAGTCGAAATACGAAATGCGAATAAAACGGTGATTTTAGAGGAGCCCCAATGTAAGTGTCACTAAGCTGCTCCTGAGTCACGTCTTGAAATGGGTGAACAGACTATTCATCAAGAGGGTCCATAATGCAAATCATTATCTAGTTTCATCACCATAAACTTCTCAATGTGAATTATATGTTTTTGTAATTTCCGAGACAAACAACGGCATGTAGATAACATGGGCAAACTTCGCCGGTCAGCATTAATTGCCTTAATATGATAGACCTAGATTAAATACTAAACGTAGCAATTTCGAGGTATGAAATTCAACGACTACTGCTAACATCCTTCATCACCGTTAATTTTTTTGTCAGTGTCGATTGGGGCCCGACTTTAAAAAAAGCATCAGCATTACGCATTAAATGCAATAGCATCTTATCTGAGCGATATCTGTATTCACTGGGATTATATGCGAGCGCACCAGCCCCCATATTCACGCAGCTAGACCTAAATCGCGATATAACTATAGATGATGTTCTTTTACTTTTTATCTTATTAGGTATCTCATCTATGAGAGAGTACGGTATGTCACATCGGGTAGTACATCGATCTGTCACACCACAAACAAGTCAAATCAAGGAGCAAGACGATTGTTAATGTCAGGCGTCCATGTGGTTATACGTAAGTTATTTCGATATCGTTTATACATAATTATGCAGAAGGTGTTCGTTAACTTCAAGTTCAATTTTTCCCAAATTTTTGATCATCAACGTTACCGGAAAGGGAGTGTGTAAGATCTGCGTACTTTTTGGTCGTTAGCAGCGGAGAGAATTCGTTGGAGTGACTAGTGAGGAGATGTAATGCACGAGAGTATGCGCTGCGAGAGTGAGGAACATGACACTGAGATGTGGGTAATATAAAACATAATTCGGCACAACTTCGAACAAACATTCCTCAATTATAACCGGGCGCCTAGTCGACCATCGGCTATTATAATCACCTGTACATATTAAATCGAGAGAGGATATATTGAAATATAACTTCGACGAAGCTTACTTATATATTTTCGCGTGGTGAATATAAGGTACTATATATAATTCTTTTACATCTGTCATTCATCGTGAATAGGTCTCTATCTATGTTAGAGCATAACCGTCTCATTTGGTATGATTGTTTGTAGAAGATACCATCATGGTTCACATATTTACATTCTGCTAAATTCTTCTATATGGAAATCTTACATAGAGGTTTTCAGTTGCGAATATCTAAAAATCTATATACTATTACGTCATCATCATTATTATTCAATACGCGTTAAGTAGTTAAGCCTCGAGCTCTACCGTATATTGGAGATGGGTCTGAGAATAAACGAACACGACATCCCATCACCTCCCACTGTTTAGCTTGATTTCTCTTTAATTATTTGATATTGCCCATGTTTTAAGACTTGTTGAGAATCTTATAGGCACACCTTTTAAAAATATAAAATTGAATAACAATTTTTCTAGGGAACAACCTGTTTTAAATTTCTTTTGTTTAATATACTTAAAAATTATTTGGTCAGTAGGTGTCTATGCTGTTTTACAGTTAGCCAGTAGACCTCCTCCTCGTTTGTATCAAATCCTAAAGTACAACTTCCTATGACGCCCTTCGCGTTGTATACTTTTACCAAGCGCGCTTGTGGATCCTTCACGGCAACTGTCTCCAGTAAAACTGTTCCTTTCGTCGACGAAACACAAAACGCCACATACATGGGTTTTTTATTTTAACTATTAAGGTGATCTTAGTGGGTCCTATGTGGTGTTTTCCCGGACAATGCTCTTTACTCCACCTTTTCCCGTAAAATGTCCTTTTTTCGAAACAATGTCGATTTTTGTCTGATTCAAAACCACAAACTCTACCATTCGAACTTTGATACGTTCAAAAATTGTGCCAGTGTAAAATCTCACTGTCTTCGTAATGATAGGCTTTAAAAAATGATTTGAATTATCTATTGTTTTTTACGTCCGCACTCGAGAATTATTTCACTCACATGGAGTCAACCATTGCCGCATGAAAGCGGGGCTGCAAAAATTTAGGCCTGTGCTCCTTTAGGGATCTTTGGTAGCAGGGAGAATATTTATCGTGCCAGACACTGCCTGTGACACGGGGCCATCGGGTTTTTTATCGGTCTCATCCGAAATGAACCGCAAAAAAATGGTTATTAACGGCTTGTTGTCTTTTAGGTCCCAGAAATGGCGAGAAATGCAGGATTTGCACGAATTGTACCGCCAGAGGTTCTGGGTGCCTTGAGCGGCCCCAGACCCCATGCTTCGAGGTGGTCAGGTCGTTTCGTTCGGTCCGACCCTCGGTGCATATCATTGATAGCTAAGCTACGGCACCCTGTACGAAATTAGTAAGTGCCTACTGAGTACGAAAAATTCACGAAAGACTTATTAATGCAAAACGGTGAGTAAACGAAAATCAATGTCGTACCAAAAAGAAGTCCGGGGTAAAAGTCACGCATCAGTAACAAAATCCTAAAAAACTATTGTTCTAAAAAATATTTCCATAAAAAAATAGAAAAAAAAAATGTGGCGGGGCACTTTGACAGGGGCGGGCCGGGATGAGAAATCTACATTTATTAATTTTATGATATCTACTAATCCATTCTAAGATTATAGAAAATGAAATATTGAGCGTATCTCGATTTTCATTTTTTTGTTGTATTTTTTCCAAAATGGGTCCACTTAATCGGAGAACTGAATGCAGAGGCACAGGACTGAATTTTTTTGAAAAGGGGGGGGGGGGGGGCTTAATAATTCTCTCAGACAGTGGGGAGGGGGGACTTCCATCTTTGTTGCGCGAACAAGAAAAAGAAAAGGTCCATTTCGAAACAATGCGCGTAAGGGGGGGGGGGGAACTTCTAATATTATGTGACTTTAATATATGTAGCAGAAGACAGTTTAGAAAAATATACTTTTGACCCCCTAAACAAGGAAAAATAATAATTTGGAAAAGTCTTGGTCCATAAGATGCTTCTGTTTAGCTACGGAAATATGAATGAAACAACTAATCGGTGTCCTAAACAATAACCGAATCCTTTATTTTATTGACGACTTTCCAATCTCTTCTCGTTCCAGCAGGAAACTTTTTTTCTTTTTTTGTTTGAAGTACTGCATACATCCCGATAGGCTTGATTCAGTTTTAGCTTAACTTCTGGATAACTTGTTTGAAAACTATGTTCTTCCCATGTAGAAATTTATCAATGTTTTAAGAACCAAGATATTAACTTGATCCTAAGATTCAAATTCGATACAGTTGCAATTGTGAGTACAAAAGATTTTGTCCCATAAACGGTGATCTACCAGCACGTGAAAAAATTATGAGTATGTGGGCGACACGTCCTTACTAATATTTCTGGCTATAACATTATACAAAACTTTTTATAGGGGTCCCTAAAGTTATACCTAATCAGTACTTTTTTATTTTATTTATTTTTTTTTTTTTTTGCTAGAAATCTACAATAACATATCTTAGATATGTAAATATTTTCTTCTAGACATTTTGAAGATGTTCTCACTTATATAGTTATTGTCCCCAAGAGAGAGAGGAGAGAGAGGAGAGAAGAGAGGAGAGAGAGAGAAGAGGAAGAGAGAGAGAGAGAGAGTTAGAGTAGAGAGCACGAAGGAGAGAAGAGAGAGAGAAGAGAGAGTAGAGAGAGAGAGAGAGAGAGTAGAGAGAGAGTTGTGCAATCACACTTAATTAATTATTTGAGAGAGGGTGTGTGTGTCGCGCAATCATTATCTATTACATTTTGAGTGACATTTTTTAAAATAAAATAACGGAGTCTGATAATCCTACAGCTAGACGGATAAGATGTCACTGCACATTAACAGAAACAAACCGCGTGCTTTAAGGCCAATTCACACCTGACCCGTCTCGGAAAGAAGTCCGCGGATATGCGATTCTCGTGCCAGGGGTATCCGCAATTCTCGTGCCAAAAATCAGTGACGGATTGGTCGGTTATATGTTCAAAAATAGGTATATAAAATCGATCAAAATGATTCAGTCATAATCCAAAAATAATTCTGGTATGAGCCCTGCCTTAAGTTTTCAAAAAGACATAATGGAGGATCCAATATTCATATACCTTAGTAAGACGCCTTCCAGAACCAAATCTAATCTCTTGACACAAATGGTAATGTTTTTTCTGTTACTGATTCCCAACACGCAAATTAAGTCAAATGAAATCAACTTGCCTGTTACTAGTCAAAATCTATTTTAAAAAATTCATTTCAAATCTCTTGTGAAACCTAACCTTACAAGTATCAATTCATAACGAATAGGGATGGGTATCGCCGTAAAATTTTCCCGAATAGTTTTCTTAAATATCGTGATGATATCGCATATTTTAGGACATTGCATTTTTCCTTATGGTCTCTCTTATCTCAGCACTCCTTATGTGTGTTAGCGACATAAAACAGTAAGAATTTTGTTTATTTTAAAACAATTTAAATGGTAATAGAAAACTGCAAGTAAAACAAATAATTGAAAATATCAATTCAGATAATAATCAAATGAACTCACAACCTATTCAAAGGAAAAATAAAGATATGACTATGGCGAATATGAAAATATGTTGAGCATTAAACAATAGCATTTTGCAAAAACTTTTTTAACAAATCGGACTTCTGTATAAACGATATTTTTTCTGGAATTTAACAACATGTTAAAAATACTGGATTTTTTCGGATCCGCCGTATCCGCGATGACGTACTGTGGGAGCGATTGTCATGAATTACCGGAATTGTATAATACGATAAAACGTACGTCTACCTCTACATCTTAATAACGAAAATAATCCTACCCTATAGAACTTTCATGATTTTGAATTATTGTTTGCTTTATTTCATTGAAAATTTAAAACATTTGTTCAAAGTGTATGGGAAGAGCATGGTTTTAATCAAAAATACTTTAAGATTCAAAAAGAAACTGTGGCCAATAAAGAAAAATTATACCACCGCACTTTGTTTATATCGAAACATGACCTGTCAACATAAGTAGTATATTAGGTGGCGGCAATCGAATCAGAATTGGTAAGTCTGGTTAAGGTCGAGATTAAAGCACGTTCCGTCCAATTATCCGGTTAATACGTGTCAAAGACATAAACATTATTTATTGAGACATAATTGATGGCTTCAAATGTCCTCCAAAGCTTTTTCTTTTTGTTTGTATCAATGGAACACCCAGTAATAGGGTACCTAATTTTTTGATGTTTGAATTCAGAACTTAACAAAATCTTGTACAATAAGTTTTGAAAAAAAAAAACCGAAGAATATAAAATGGATGTAACATGGCACGATATTTCAAGAGAATAAATTCCAAGTCCAAGATACAAGTTCTATTAAGTTTTACTTTGTAAACACTTATTCAGTCAAGACTTAATATATAATTTTAGGGATAACAATTTCTGCCCTTATTTCGAACAATCCCTCTTGCGTCCCAAAAGATAAAATTGCTCTACACCAATCAGCTGAGAATAGGCCGAATTTTTTCAGTCCTCATGTTTGGCACCTGAAGAACATCTTCGAATTTTAGGGGATACTTATAAAATGTTATAACCTTGTGATTGTATCCCATTATGTTACCAAATTTTAAATTGTGGTTTGATGGAGATAAATTGAATGAATACAAACAATTAATGTAATCGACGGACTGTTTTTTCCGAAGTTTTTTGAACTGATTTCTAGGATGCTCTTGTCTCTATACGGTGTATATATTCAAACATATTTCGAGGTACCATGACTCACTATAGTGGTAACGTCAATTCTCGCCGATCAATTCGGCACTACATTTGCATCTTTTTTTTTATTTTTTTTTTTTAGATTATTTCCATACATGTATGTCGAAAGGGGCATCATGTTCATGTAAAATCGCGGCGTAACAGAAGTACGTCTAAAACAAAAACAGCTAACAGTTCACTCTAGTTATGTATTAAAAGACCTCCGAAAGCTCAAAGTGAAGAGTATAGATATTTTGTTTACATTTATGTTTCTGGACCACAAAAACAACGTTGCGGTGATACAAAAGGTCAAAAACAGTAGATTCATCCTCCCACTATTAACAGATTGAATCCGCCAGTTATCCAGAGAGGAAAATATGAACGGTCAAAATATGTTATTACTATAATCTTAGATCAACTAGAGGCTAAAATTTTATGGTTGCGTGATGTCTGGATCAAAACGTTGGCTTAGTCCCCTGTGATTTAGATTTACATGAACACTCGAACAGATCACTTTAGGGCTTTTTTGGAAATGGGATTGGGAACTTCTGTGGTAAAGAATAAATTCAAATAGCCCCTCCCCCCCATTTTAATTGCAAATGATTACTCTACCTGATTCGAACAAGTTAATCTGTCTATAACCGATTAATAAATTGACCACCCCTTAGTTTAAATTTATATTATTTACCACACACATTTTTAGAAAATAGATTTGTCTTATTTTTTACGAGGGACAGATAGCTAATTTAAAGAGGTAGTAGTGCAAAAGTTATCTTCCAGTCGTCATTTTATCATTACTTTACAATAGATGTATTAATTTTTGATTTTAAATCATTCAAAAATTGTTCATTATATTTTCGCTATACCACTTGAATACCTTAAAAGAAAAGAAATATTCAGAAATCCAATGTCCGATTTCAAATATTTACGAATATTTCTATATTTTGATTTTTGATTTGATTTGCTTATTTGGATATGACACATAATAATACCACTATGAGCCACTTATTATAACATTGGATAAAACATAAAAGATGACAAATGATCATTGAAATAAATAACATTTAAGAGGTGCATATTAATTGCATGACTAGATTGTAAGTATAGGTTAATTGCAAACTGTGTATTTGAAAATAATGATGAAAATCGATTGATAACATTCTATTAAAAAGTTGTTATATACCTCAGTATGAAATAAATTCACATATATTTTCGGGCAGTACTAAACGCCGTCCGGAATGGTGCCGGAATTTAGAGTAGTGACACAATGTAACTCGTACTAAAGAGTCGATATCTTCACTAATGTAAACTATTTTTTAGTCGGTAAAACAGATTGTTACATCTCTGGGGCAAGGGCTATCAGAATAATATCATAATATGGTTATTTAACATTTATTTGATTAATTATACCTATAAACCGTCCCGGAATGACGGGAGGTCAAAAACTGAAGACAAGAATGAAGTAGTTGACATGTAGTAAAGTGTAAATATCTTTTGGTCGGGATTCAAAACCCAAGAATATGATTATTGGGTGTGGGTGTTCTCTGTGGGTATCCTTGATTGATTATGACAAAATGGTTGGATGTGATTTTAAATTAGGACAGAAAACTTTGTAATATATGGAAACATTCTTGATTGATTGATTGATTATTTGTTGTTTTTCGTCCTGTCGAGAATATTTCACTCATATTGAGACGTCACCATTGCCGGTGAAGGGCTGCAAATTTAGACCTATGCTTAGCACTCATGGCTTTTAGCAGTGAGGGTTCTTTAGCGTGCCACACATGCTGCGACACGGGACCTCCGTTTTTAAGGTCATATCCGAAAGACCCGTGATTCTCACTTTTAAATACCGAGCTCTTGGCGAAGGAGCAATCACTACCTATTTCAACGTCTTAGGTTTGACGCGGCCGGGTGCCGAGCACGGGGCTCGAACGCACGACCTCCCGATCACCAGGCGAGAGTTCTACCACTGAGCCACCGCGAATGGAAACATTCTAAATATACACATGTACCATCAGATTGTGAAGATTGGCTTTGTGATGACCACTGTAGAGTATAAACATAATTATAATAAACATAAATACAACAATTTACTCCCTGGCTATTTGTATTTATTGCAAGAATGCATGCACGATGGTGTAATCAGTTGTTGAAGTGAATTTTAAAAATTACGAAAAATGTAAATATTTTTTTCACATCGCATGGATTTTTCTTGTTTCAGAGTAAAAAAAATTTGGAAAGTCCTTGGTCCATAGATGTTTCTGTTTAGCTACGGAAAATATGATGAACACTTAAGGAATGATCGGTGTCTAAACAATACCGAATCCTTTATTTTATTGACAACTTTTTCCAACCTCTTCTCGTTCCAACAGGACTTTTTTCTTATTTGTATTGAGTACTGCATATATCCCGATAGCCCTTGATTCATAGATGGTTTATCTGTAATCTGAATAATATTGAGAGCTATCCGTCACTATCCAATGTCGATTAAATCCCCGACGGTTTATATACATGTATGTATATTGTCAAATTAACATTAATAACCTTATATATTCTGACAGCCCTTGTCCTAGAGATGTGACATATTTTTTACCGAATAACAAAATATTGTATATTAGTGAAGATATTTACACTTTAGTATATATGTCACTACTTCATTCCGTCTTCGGTTTTTTCGACCTCTCGTCATTGCGGGACGGTTTATTATATATAAAATATAGGTATAGTTTTCAAAATAATATCAATAACCTCATATGTTCTGGTAGCCCTTGCCCAAGAGACGTGAAATCTTTTTACCGAATAAAAAAAATATTGTATATTAGTGTGTATGTCTCTCAACTTATTCGATACGCAAGAGCTTGTTCTGCGTATAATCAGTTTTTGAATCGAGGCAAGCTACTTACAGACAAGTTGTTGTTGCAGGGGTTTCAACAGTCACGTTTAAAGGCAGCATTTCGTAAATTCTATGGTCGTTATTACAATTTAGTTTACCAATATGACCTATCATTGGGTCAAATGCTGTCTGATGTGTTTCATAGCCATTGTTAAGCCGTTTTTCACACACTGATTTGACTACGGACTGTTCCGTTTACCTGATCAAGACTATGGGCTCACGGCGGGTGGGACCGGTCAACAGGGGATGCTTACTCCTCCTAGGCCCCTGATCCCACCTCTGGTGTGTCCAGGGGTCCGTGATTGCCCAACTCTTGTTTTTGTATTATATTTAGGACTTGCGAGATTGATTACTGTTCGTTATCTTTGCCTTTACATATTGATGATTTAGTACATTCCGTCTTCGGGTTTTTTTTTTGCGACCTCTCGTCATTCCGGGACAGGTTTATAGGATAATTTTATCAAAAATGAATGTAAATAACCTTATATATTCTGATAGCCCTTGTCCCAGAGATGTGAACATCTTTTTACTTGAATAAAATATTGTATTTTAGTGAAAGATATTTGGACTCTTTAGTAACATGTTTCACTACTCTATTCCGGCACCATTCCGGCATTTACTATTATTAGTATTGTCTCTAGGGATGGGGTCAATTACATACAAAAGTAATTAATTAAGGTTGATCCACCCTCAGGAATTCTAAGGAATTTATGTGTTCAAACCTTAAAATTCTTTCTTTTTCTACTCATTTATAGTTTAATCTAAATAACTATGAAAGAAAATGTGTATGATGCCACCCTTTTTAAGATGTCAGACATACGAAAAACAGGTTTACATCAGAAGCATTTTGAATAATTTTCGTAGAACAGAATTCAATAAAATAAATAAAAACGACAAATTTTTAAAAATGTTAGCAGTTTAGAAAAACTGCTTATTTGTAAATATGCATAAATTTAATGTGCATATTAGGAAAACCAATGTAGAGTACACCTAAGGTAGAGGAC
>CAJDSM010038932.1:334-18621 GCA_903981925.1 Ostrea lurida
GGAATGGGCAATTTGTTTTGGCAAGTTTACATTATGCACTACATGTATGGACAGCAACTATACATGAACATGTCACAATTTATGATAATTGGGTCAGAATTTCAACGGAAATATATGAATGGGTATTTTTTTTTTTAACTTTTTATAATAGGTGGGGTGAAATCAGCGGCGCTGACCAAAATTAGGAGTAGACTTTCTAACCCGGGTGCTCCCCCCCCACGGGTGGAGAGTGTTTGAGTGGAGATAAGTAGCCTGGGATCTTTTAATATGATATGTTGGCATTTAGAAAGTAAATATATTCAATTAAATGATATTTTTACCATACGTTACACCTACTCCGAATCTTTCCCAGCCTTACCATTTCAATTTATTGCCAGATCCCCTAGTGTATTTATATTTCATTCCTTGATAAACAGAAAAATTAACACTTTTATTTCTTCATATATATACAGAACAATTTTTTCCCCAAGTAAGATGCTTTTAATACGACTTTTTCCAAGTCTAACGTCAACGCACGGTACTAAACACGAGTGTTTGACTAATAAATGCAAAACAATTCCTATTTCAATGTGATATACAGACTGGAGGATAATGCCTTCATTCCGAGGGATAGGTATTATTTTTAAATTACGGCTCATATTTTTGTAATCAACAATAATTCTCTCACATCGTATGTCTTGTCGGCTTTTGAATCTTTAGCCGTGCGTTACCGGATCTTTCACCATGGTCACGATGGTCCACGGGGTTTCGAAATACCCGCCCATAGCCCTCAAACGCCATGACACACGGGAACGACGATTCCCGAACATAATTCGGTTGCTGACGAGATAGAAACCCGCGGCGTGAGTAAATATACATATCGTTTGTTTGAAATATTGCATTGTGTCATGAATGACTAAAAGTACTATATGTGTAACAAAGTAATTATTACGCAAAAGTGCCACTCAAATAAACTTTTGATTTATTAATAATCTTTGCAAATGGCATGTAAATCTGACACGTGTGTAACACGTGTTTCTCTTCCGCGATATTCCGAATGACGAACAAGAATTAGTGGACGGATGCCAGTAATTCATGAATCGACATTTTCTGCTGATTTTGACGGTTTATGTGCTTCAATCAACTCTGATTCAATGAAATTACAAATACTCTATATGTTATTCTAGTTTACAAATTATTTGCCGTCAGTTACAGCTTGTATTGCTTTAAAATATTTATTCCCCTTATTATTTCGTTAAACTTTAACACTACAATGTAATATTGAAGTTATTCATTCATTGATTTTGTCATTAAAATTCTACAATTATAGTAATTACGCTTCACGCCTTTAGGTACGACTTATTTAATAATGACCCGTCCCTGGAACGAGTTCATTAACCCGTTCATTTCGTGTGCTAGCTACATTGTACTGTACAAAAACAATATCCGAACATGGTAGGGAAACTTGCATTGTGCATCTTTATCACTTATTATTAATTCTATACGTCATCTGAAATACTAACGCATGTTGCATTTATTATTAGAATTTGGTGATTGGCATGGGATTACTATGGCAATATATTTTTATAGCAGCGCCAACCTCACCAGTTATTACTTTCATCGTATGTTCCAGCAACTGTCGGTTATACAAAAGTTAACCATGGAATCGCTAATTTTCAATTACCTTTATGATTCCTTTCTTAATACATTTTTGGTGATGATTGACATTTTTTCTCCCTTTCGGAAACCCTTGAGAAGAATATATTGTAACTTCTGCTAAATTGACACAATGTAACAGTCTGTGCGGACTGTGATTGATGACGTGTAAAAATTCAATATATTCATTGGATCATCGTCTACAAACCATGTTCAATGAAAAGAACTTGCAAGTTATGTAGCGTGTTTCTTCTGATCCCACAGATTATAATTGTCTTCCTTTTTTAAATTAATTAATTTTAATTTTTTGGGGAGGGGGGGGGGTATTTTTTTCTAATTATGTTATTGCGTAAATCTGTAATTAGAACTCTCTGTGTCGAATTTTTGACAATATGACGTCAATTTTGATGAACTTGTCTTGTGTTCACTGAAGCTGTTAAGTTAGATTTCACAAAATTGTCTGTCCAGAACTAGTTGTCAAGTAATACTAGCGGAAGTCTATTTGATGCGGGGTATTTTTTCATTAATGTCAATCAACAGCACTGTTTGGCGTCAATATTCAATCATCGTATACTTTTGCTTAAAGAATTGATTTAGATAGAATCAAGTAAATAAATGTGCACTAAATTGCCAAATTATGTCAGTAAATACGAGTAATCATTGCGAAAATTGATAGTTACTTCAAACCCTCTGTTGCTATTCGCATTCACTGAACTTCTTGGGAAACGCGCGCAATTCTTAATAAGGAAGTGAAGAAAAAAAAACCACTTGTAGAAAAATATCAGGTTTTTTGAAATACCATTTGTTTTTCATCATGTTAATTATACACACCCAGTACTATTTGTTTTCAATTTGAACGTGTTCCTAAAATTACAATGTACATCTCAAAATTTCATTAAAAAAATCCATTGGAAATATATAC
This sequence comes from Ostrea lurida, assembly GCA_903981925.1. Lineage (NCBI taxonomy): Eukaryota > Metazoa > Mollusca > Bivalvia > Ostreida > Ostreidae > Ostrea > Ostrea lurida. Next base: position 2,892 of record CAJDSM010038932.1, read on the forward strand.
CAACTAAAGCTGTCATGAGTTTTCCTCGGGTCAATGGATCTATATATGGTGCCAAATTAATATGTCCATAGGTACTAGTAAATTACCCTCTATATATAGATCTTTATATACAATTGTTCATTTTTAGTGCTTCATTTACATAGTAGATGAGAAGTTTGAATTCATTTCATGTTGGATTTGCTTGCCATAAGCAAAATACAATGCAAAATCTTCCTGGCAATGTTTCGAACGTCAATATATAAATTGATACACTTGTGGGGGCATTAAGTTCCCCATCTTTAGTGGGTTATAAGCATGCAACTGTGAATATTATATATGTATGTTTATTATGATGCTTCATGTATATCTTTGATTATATTTGTTGTATTTTCATTACATGTTTTCTGTCATTTACAGTAAAAAATGACTTTTTTTTTGCATCAACTGATGCGTAATTTTTTATTCCAACTCATCAATTGAACCGAACGCACATGGTGCTGACTAAAATATAATATGGCGAAAGCCTATATATATCTTAATTCATTCAAGCTTATTTCATCTATCAGCTTATATAATTATATGATTTTAAAAACTGTGACCATTTTATTGGTAACTTTAAAGTAGCATAATCTGTATTTTACGAAAAATTAAATCTTTCAGATTTTTTTCCCTATGTATGCATCTAGTAAAGTTATGCTTTCATTCGTAATACAACATTGAAAGTAAAAAGATACACAAAACAAAACACTTGTTTCTAATTATTTATATATTTACCAACCTATGAAAAATAACAAAAGTCGCCTGAGATGTAGGCATGCGTAGTACTGCATTATAATAATAATAATAATGACCTCAGTTATTTAAACAGGATTGCACAATTAGTTAATAAAAACTAGTTTTGCGATGTATACACATGGCGTTTTTCTCTTTGTTAACAACAGCATACGTATTTAATAACATGTCATTAGTATCTAATCATATATTTTTGCATTTACAGTTCAGAAATACGTCGAATATAAGCTATTTACTACAAACATTTCAAGCGTGATTTTGAATTCTACTTCCATAAAAGGAGATCGCGTGACTAAGACGTTTTTCCTCATTCCATTTATAGAACTGTCACGTTGTAGACATGTCGTCATTTTAGGCTTATTTCTCGTTGGTTGTTTACATTTTGACCGGGCAGATTTCGTGGCTCGCATTTTTACCATTTATATATTTGATCTCCTTAAAGAAATCACAGTGTAATAAAATTCAAAATATACAGATCATGCTGCTTTATTGTATGTAAAATGTGTTATAACGTGAATAAATAAAGTGACGTATCTATAGTATATACTTTTAATTCTAATTGTTAAATTTGATTTGCTGTGCAATTCACGAAATCAACTTTTTTTCTTTAGTAGACAGGATTTATAATCAGAGAGAACAGATTATTTTTACATTAAGTAAATGCAGTGATTTCATACATTTTCGTGCATCTGCTAAAATCATAAGACACCATTTCCAAAAAAAATTAATTCTGCCCAAAACATAAAACAAACCAAAACCCACTCCCCTAAAAAAGTTTCACTGATTCGTCAGATCCTCGTGGAAAGATATCGATATTATTTATCAAATGCGACATCTCTAATCTTTGATTTCGTGATCTGGCACAATGAAAATCGGTTTGCAACTTTGCAATTTAAAAAGTTGAAATAAAACACTTAAATAAAAGCAACTTGATAACATTTTTATTTATTAATGGCTTATCTAGCTCTCGAGCAGAAATTCGGCGACCACAGATGCAACAGTCAAACCGATGAATACCTCAAAATTGGTAAACACGTGTCACTGTTAATCGATTATGTCATCCAATATAGCATTGGTCCTTCCAAGCGAGACCTATGGCCATAACAACAAAATTTAACGTGGAAATCATCAATCTTCTACAATGGGTATGCATATGAAGAAGCAATTAATGAAAACTAAACATTATTTGAAATATGATTACATTCTTCTTTCAGATTTGATGACAGTTTGGGTTTGGTATTGAAAAAAATTATACGCCGATTTTGTAGAAATACAGGAAGTTGTATCATTACGAGAAATTATGATTGAAAAAAAAATGTATCTTCATTCATTATACTTTGCCCATTCTTCATCTTATTGTCAGCGGGATTCGGGAAGTCCGGAAACGTTGTCCTTGAAGAATCTTGATGATAAATTTGATTCCACAGATTTGACCCTCTAAGCCTAGACTATGTGAAGATTGAAACATTATTGAGACCTTGATCGAAAGAAACGGTGTAGCGAGTACGCAGCGAGTGCAGAAATCGCTGATACATTCGATGCAGCATGGAGTAAGTGGAGAAAACGGATATATTACGCTGGTCAAGCAGTAATTAGTCAATTCCCACTTAAATACTTAATTAATCAGATAAAGGGACAGCGATCACAATACTATTACTAAATATGATTTCCAACGACCACGAAGCTCTAGAGACTAATGCAAGAACCAGTCACGTGCTTGGACGCAACTTCAGCCTGCAATTTACATTCATATTTGATTTACCACTACAAAGAAATATATATCGCTACTACTGATATTTATATATGTACTAGGCAATTCACCCGCTGCTGAGTGTCCAATAATGTGGATTTACATTGAACCAGAGGAGGGGGGTGGTCTCAAGCTACTTTGGGGTACATATGTACGGCTTAGATCTCCAAAACACCCCATTATAATACATGTATAATCAATATTTTGAAATCCATGCACATTTCATATATTTACGAACCCGTGGTGATCCGGGTTAGAATAGGTCGTCAGCATCCCTTACGTGTCGTAAGAGGCGATTGAAGGGCGGTCATTCGGATGAGACCGTAAAAACCGAGGCCCCGTGTTACAGCAGGTGTGACACGATAAATATCCCTCCCTGCTCAAAGGCCTCGAGTGCCGAGCATAGGCCTAAATTTGCAGCCATTCACCGGCATTGGTGGCGTCACCATACTCGGTGAGACGTAAAACAATAAATAATCAATCATTTCATATCTAACAAAAAAGTTGATGATGCAGGGTTATAACGAATCTCGTTTAAAGTCATCATTTCGCAAATTCTACGTCGCTATAATGACCTTGTTTGCGATTACAAATTATCACTAAGTCATATGTGACTGATTTGTTTCATACCCTTTGTTAGACTGTCATTTTCTACTAGATTTGACTACGGGATCCGTTTACTTTATTTTCGACTAAGGGCTCACGGCGGGTGTGACCGGTCAGCGGAGGATGCTTGCTCCTCCGTGGCACCTGATCCTGCCTTCGCTTTTGTCGAGTCCGTGTTGCCCTGCACTCGATTTGTATATGTTTTTTGGATTGTGATTGCGTTTGACACAGTGTTAACTTCGCCTTTTTGTATCAAAATTGTATAAAATTTACATTTCATCACAAAATTGTAAGTTGATATCCATGTGCACATTGCTATTGTAATACCTGGCTTGTAATATAATCTTAATCCTTTGTTTTCAGTGGTAGATCAAGTGCAGTTTTTTTCTCCATGATTACAAAACTTACAATCCATTGATTAATAGTGACATGTCAAATTCAGATACCTGTGGTCTGTGTATACCAAGATATAGGAAGACCCCCCAACCCCTATGAATGAATTGAAAGTATAATCAGAATATTAACAAACTGTTGAATCTTAAGGCACAGTACAACGAATGGGATATATGGAGAAATTTGATCAGTCGCAGACAACTCCTTCGTAAACAATATATTCTTCTTCAATCAAAAAATGCTATACATATAACCGAACGTGTGGAAAGACGGGGTTTGCATTTTGTAAGCCGCAATCTTACGCAATGTCTGTCCTTGAACTTTGGTAATTGTGACTGAACATGCTGGTCGTATTGGGAATCATGGGTGTAGGAGCCGGGTGGGGGGCAATCATGAATGGAAGTCAATAGTAATAGTATGCCCCCCCCCCCCCCTTTGTCAAGTAACTTTTTTTCTGCATCATGACACATAATTTAGACCCCCCCCTTCAGTTTTCTATTACCTTTCTTTAATTTTCTTGTCGCGTTATTTATTAAGTTGCCCCCCCCCCCCCCACACAACACACACATTTAGTGTTTCCATTACCTTTTTGTGATTTTTGCTTGCCCCTCCCCTCTTCAAAGACAGTCCTACGCCTATGGAAATTATCTACGTCTCACTTGAAAGGTCATGTCTGTATATGATGAAACAATCAAAACCGTTGCTTACTTTGAATGATCGGCAGTGGGTAGATTTAGCGGGTTCGCACCTAAATTTATCATTAGTTTAGACTCTTTTTTGAAATAAACGACAATTTGAATTATTGTTGCTTTATTTTAGAGAATTTAATTTTTATCGTATCTCGGATCAATACACGCCGTTCCGTCCGCTGGTTCTAAATTTATGTTTTAGCATATTGACAATTTCATTCCTAAAATACGCCAAATACGACGAGATCTCTTGTCCTTGTTAAACTTCAGGTAGAACTATACATTGATGATATAAATAAGTAGATGTCCGCGTGAACAGTGAATAAATAGGATGTGTCCAAATTCCGACCTTGTAATTTAGTAATATAGATATACATGTCATATTAATATTTTAATTTCTTTGATTATAGTAACTGCTTATTAGGGGTATTTAATGTATAATGACCATATTTCATATCTAGTAAATGGATGGTGGGATTTGTGTAATCATAGTATCATTTTGAAGGGTTCGTCAAATAAAAATATTCTACCATTTTTGATTACTGCTTGATATGTTTCACCCAGAATTTTACATTGAATTCTATGGAAATAGGATGTTTTATAAATTATTTTCAAAGAAATTATATTTTCATAAAAAATCTCTTGGTAAAAAGTTGCATACACTTTCTCTTTTTTTTTTCTCTCGCATATAAGCTGTTCATTACTTTTGAACTGAAACTTTTAGTTTGTAGACAATAATAATTTGATGGAGCAATATCGACTAACAATTTTTCTGTTTTGGAATGATTGACTTCTCAATAATTCCATTGCGATATTCAGATTTTGATTTAAGCTTTAAGATGTTTCATGATCCTGGGTCATAGTAAGCCCCTATTTAACATCTAAACTGGATTCTGGGAACTGTGCATATTTTGGAGTTGGCGAAACAAACATTGGACCGGCTGCAACGGTTGCAGAATACTGCTGCTTGTCGAGTTACGATGTCGCGAAACGGAAACACATCTCCGATTCTAGCAGAGTTCCATTGGCTTTCCATTCATTATCGATATTGACGTATACCTATTGCTCCTTCCACGCGGATCCACGCCGTCATATATCGCAGGTCCTCTACATGAATACTTGAAGTCGACCATCAGTTACGACCTGTGGTGTCCAAATTAAATGGCCTTCCAGATGAAATCAAGAATTTAACATCTCTTGAAATTTAAAGGAAAAAAAAAGTCTTTAAACTTAATTTTATAAATCAGCATTTTCTAGAGATCTGAATCTTACATGTAATGGCTGTGACGGTTTTAATTATAAACTAAAATAACAATAAATAAAAATAAGGGGAAAATTATATTATCAAGAGACACACTTTTTATATAGAACAGCAGCTACGTTTTCGTTCCTGGATATGCATTCAACAATAGATCGGCAGTTGAAACAAAGAACGTGGAATGTAAAGCGCTCTATCCCTCTTCTAACTTAATGTCATTTGCGAAGACAATAAATATGTACTTGCATTACATAATGGAGAAGTGATATAAAAGGGGTGGCGGTAAACCACGGACGACGTTAATCATGCCTTTATTTTACGAATAATGTGAGAAAGATGATATAATGAATACTTCTTGATTAGAAGAAGACATCTTTGAAATCAGGTAAACGTTACTGAAATTACGTAAAGCGGTTTGACTTTTGATAATCAAGAGAATATTGTTGTCAAAGAATATATCAACTGGGATTGTTTAATCATGTTAAGTCCTGCGAAATACCAATAAGATTTGGCCAAATCTTGGGGAAAGTGTACATCAATACCCGTCAGATCGCTTTCTGAACGATAATCACACAATGACACTTTAGTGATCGGTTAGCGGAATTCTGGACCTAAGTTAGCTCACGCACGAAACAATTATCGCCATTACGACACCTTTAGCGCCACGACTATGATAAATAATGACGAATTTGCGTCCTCAATTTTTGCGCAGCTTCCTGTATGAGGAGATGTAACAGAGAAACTAGGCTGTTTACGCACGTTTGACACGTCAAATGTGTCGAGAAAAATAACGCAACGACTCCAGCTATGCAGAAAAGGCTTGGCACACTTCATTTTATCATTTCGACCAGGTTTTATGCCACTTTTAACAAAAAACACCAGACTAAACAATACATGTTCATATCGAATGTGTTTCATTTAAACATCAAATGTTTTTAATTTTTTTCGTCAATTCATGGTAAGATGTTATTGCAACATCTCTTTCTGTCTCTGTCTGTCTGTCTGTCTCTGTATGTCTGTCTTTCTCTGTCTGTCTGTCTCTCTTTCTTGGACCGGCAGGAACGGTAAATGCCGCCGGTCTCTCAGGTCAAGTAAAGTAAAACGTTGAATGATTTCTAGACATCTACATCGATCACAACATTAAATGTATGTTAAAGAGAGGGAGCCGCACCACTACGAAACATAGGGCTGTTTATTACGTCACAACATCACAAAGTTACATCACTGTAAAGCGATGATTCCTCACAGCAATGGACGATTTAGAGCCCTCTCTTTTTTTTTTTACCAATTCAGTTATTGGTTTAATAGGTATATATGAAGAATATTTAGAATAACTCATATTTATAATTAGCCTAATAAGCCTAGAAACTCAGGAGACCCCACCCCCACCTTCCTAGGTCCCACTGAAGGATCTTAAGGTGACCCAAACCTTTAACAAATTCTAGATCCGCCACTGCCGTAGTGACACCAGTCGACCGCAGATGTCCTAATTGGCTAAATCAGACCCATTTACAGCTAGATTGACAACAGCAACGAAGATTTTGTGATCTATCTATAAGGACAGATATATGCTGGGATTCAGTTATGGAACATTTTGATCGTTAGTCTTAATTTTGTAGGTCACCGAGACAGGTGCGTGCATTTCACCTTGTAAACCAAGAAAATGAATAAGGATAGTAAAAATATTGGTGAAAATGTTGAACCTTAGATTTTATGCATATCCTTTCATATTATTCCAAAACTTGAAATTTTAATAGATGTTGAGATGATAGCAAACTTCATGAATTGTATCTTACAAAGATTTAAGGGAACCAATATACAACCCCAAACACATTGCTGTCAAATTGCTTTTGGTTGTCGCTAATTTTACGGATTACATAGGTAATCTACATTACATTCAGAATATTCGATCCAAGCGAAGTATTATCTTGATGATGTGTGGCGACTTTGAATTTTTACTTTTAGCAGTCTTTCATTATCCTTATGAAAAAAATATCACATTCTCCCTCCATATGTTCTTGACTGTAACTGCGAGAAAGTTTCAACGGATAGGTCCCGCACGTCAAATTTCGCAACTGCTCCTCATCAAGCGTAGGGAAATTCTGCATGTCACACTTACATGAACTGCCTTCTACTGGATAGATCTTCGATTCAGATGATTGTCTTCAACCATTTGCTTCAGATTATTCACCAAATAAAAATGATAACGATGCAATGATACATATTTTGTGTGTATGTGTTTTGTTTTCTATTTTACAAATTAATAATACTAACAACTCAACTTTATGATAAACGGAACGATTTCAGCTTCTCCATCGTCAACTTCCCATATTTATGTAGCAATATTCCATCATCACCTGCATATGGTGTGTATGTCTCTCAACTTATTCGATACACAAGAGTTTGTTCTGCGTATGAATAGTTTTTGATTCGAGACAGGCTACTTACAAACAAGTTGTTACTGCAGGGGTTTCAACAGTCACCTTTAAAGGCAGCATTTCGTAAATTCTATGGTCGTTATAACAATTTAGTTTACCAGTATGACCTACCATTGAGTCAAATGCTGTCTGAGGTGTTTCATTGCCATTGTTAAGGCGTTTTTCACACACTGATTTGACTATGGATTGCTCCGTTTACCTGATGAAGACTATGGGCTCACGGCTTGAGTGACCGGTCAACAGGGGATGCTTACTCCTCCTAGGCACCTGTTCCCCCCTCTGATGTGTCCAGGGGTTCGGGTTTGCTCAACTCTTGTTTTAGTATTCTATTTAGGACTTACGAGATTGATCACTGCTCGTTATCTTTGCCTTCATTTGTTATATGTATTTATGAGTGTCTGCTTTGCAGTTGTCTAATTTGTTAGAAGTTTAGCTAACAATCTAGATTGATCTATGTGCGATTGAAAATACATTTAGACAAATACAGCATTTTGGCTGCCTCGGCCTCATCTCCCTCGGTGCTTTTGTTAAGGGGTGGCGAAAATCTGTTTGACAGTGCACATACAATCTTCACATAATCTCCAATTTGTTGCTAGAATCTTATCCAGGTATTTCCAACGTTTGATTCCCCTGACTACCCGCTGGACCTATCGATAATTAAATGGATGAAACTATTAGTTCACCTTGCAAACACTGAACAATTAAGCTTATTAATAGACTAAAAGAATATCTAAATTGTTTACCTTTTTAACACGTCTGCTAATATTGGCTTCACAGAACAATGGTCGTGTTTAAAGGAAAAAGAAAGAAAAGATGGTATTTTTCATCCCGGAAGAGATCATCAGAGTCTCCCTTGAAGAAAAAATACAAATTAGCATCTCCGTTTTCACCTTTGCTTAACTCATCTCAGTTAACGGCAACTCCTTTGAAATGTAACAGATCGTCCACTCCTTTAAATGGACAGATTCTCCTTTCAAAAGAAAAACCGTCTTCATGCAGAAAAATCAATTTGTCCATTGAAAAAGAGCACGAAATAAATGATACAGAAAACAACCTTGAAGATCTTTCAATCTCAATGCGATCATTGAAAATATTCAGAATCCCTTGGTCCCCTTGCGTGTCGTAAGAGGCGACTGAATGGGGCGGTCATTCGGATCAGACCGGAAAACCCGAGGCCCCGTGTCACAGCAGGTGTGGCACGAAAAAGACCCCTCCCTGCTCAAAGGCCCTGAGTGCCGAGCATAGGCCTATATTTTGCAGCCCTTCACCGGCAATGGTGACGTCTCCATATGAGTGAAATATTCTCGAGTGGGACGTAAAACAGTAAATAATCAATCAATCAGAATCCCTTGGTCTTCTTCCAACTGTTTTAGAGGAATTAGATAAAGTTGAAAACGTAATTTACTTAATAGATTGATTGATTGATTATTTCTTGTTTTACGTCTCACTCGAGAATATTTCACTCATATGGAGACGTCACCATTACCGGTGAAGGGCTGCAAAATTTAGGTCTATGCTCGGCACTTAGGGCCTTTCAGCAGGGAGGGATCTTTTTAGTGCCACACCTGCTGTGACACGGGATCTTGGTTTTTCCGGTCTCATCCGAATGACCGCCCCATTTAGTCGCCTCTTACGACACGCAAGGAGATGCTGGGGACCTATTCTAATCCGGACCCCCACGGGTCTCTCATAAATGAATATTCATCATTAAGAAATAAGACAATGAACTATATATGATATGTTGGGGTCATGTTTATCCCCTGGGGCCCTTTTATTGTGTTCTCTTAAATTTGTCTTGATACAATGAACAAGAAAATATTTGATTAGAGGGTAGGGATCTCAACAGTTTTCAAAATTTAAAAGTGGCAGGGTCAGTCATGACCCCAAGGGCCCTCCACATATATGTCAATAACCTTGTCTCAACAAAAAGTTACATATATGGTTTGAGGGCAGGGATTTCTAAAGTTTACAAGATATTAGACCATCTTTGAAAGGGTGGATTCAGTTTTGACCTTAGCAGCTCACATGTATCAATGAACTTCTGTCAACGCAAGGATCAAGAAAATACATTGATAGAGGGTGTATACCACTAACGACGTTACCTCAATCTATAACTAAAGTTGTTTAATATTCACCCGCTAATCTCAACACACTTCCGATGGCCTAACTTTCTTTATTTTGAGTGTATGATTAAGAAATAAAGTATGCGTGTTCGTGGTGCAGAATAATCTCCGAGGTGGAGAAATGCTTGTATATATAAAAGCCGAGGCTTTTATTTCGACGCCGAGGAGGTCTGCAACAGCCATGAAAACAAGTACTTTCCTTCTATTATACCACGGCTAAATTTAAGAAGTGAAATAGGTCAAATCATGACGTCAGTCTGGCTATTCCTCGTTTCACCCTTGTAAACAACCTTTCGAGTTTGCCTCGTGGGAAGATGTCATGGCGATAGCACAGTATAACTCGTTTCGGTTTCTAGTACTAGGGAGGTTTTTGGAACAGCCGCGCTTCGTTTAACATCCTAATGTGGAATACACAAAGTATACAGCTAATATACATGTAATGGATATGGTTTCGAATTTCAAATCCACTTACACCGCAGGAAGTAAATGACGTGATCTTACCGACAATAAAAATGCGATTCTGACTTAAAAACATAAATTTTTTACAAGTCCTTTGATATCTCGTTTTCGGAACTATTATTACATCGCATGGCATTCTCCGATTTTGAAATAAGGTTTGGGATGTCTGTAATATGGCTTAAAAGAGACTTACCCCCTTTTTTAATCCCCCCTCTAATTTGTCCACTACCCTCAAACGGAAACGACCCGTGGGGATCCGGGTTAGAATAGGTCCTCAGCATCCCCTTGCGTGTCGTAAGAGGCGACTGAATGGGCGGTCATTCGGAAGACACCGCAAAAACCGAGGTCCTGTGTCACAGCAGGTGTGGCACGATAAAGATCCCTCCCTGCTCAAAGGCCCTGAGTGCCGAGCATAGGTCTAAATTTTGCAGCCCTTCACCGGCATTGGTGACGTCTCCATATGAGTGAAATATTCTCGGTGGGACGTAAAACAACAAATAATCAATTAATCAATCAAACGGAAACGCCCGGCCCGCAGTATTTTCCTCATCTCAACATTCGGTTGAGACCTTCGGCACACCGGATATCCAGATTCCAACGTCCACGGAGGGATCCAATGACCGCGGAGCAAAAACCAAGGAACATCGTTTTTCAATAACATGTTGGAATAATCTTATTTTTCATATGCTTTTTACACTTTTTCCTGATGACAAATTTATTTGATGAACTTTGCGATGATTAAGCTTTAATCTAAAACAAACGCCATTAAAATTGATGAAAGACTAACGACAGTAGGAAACAATGAACTGAAGATTTTCATTTATAGCTACATAGAAAAGGAAAGTTGACAATTGGCAAGTTAAAGTCATCACGCTTACTCGTCAGTCTGCCATCAGAGTCAATATTTAGTCAAATATCCAAATATGAAGAAGAGCTGTGGTGTCCTTTATTTCGAGTTCGTCGGGATATATCAGATGGACATAATGACGAAAAATATGATTGTTAATTGATAAGACATCATCTATAGGTAAGTTTGAAGGACACGGCAAGTTTTTTTTTTTGTTTTTTTTTTTTTTTTTTTTCCGTAGCATTTTTTTTTAACAAATTCTGCTTTGTAGGAATATAAAAATAAGTCCACCAATAAGGGGGTACAATTAGTACCCATAGGAATAATCTCGGTTGAGATTCAGCTCGGCTAGATATTTGGACTGACGCCTCCACTGAATTCGGAGCACCTATTCATAATTCTTGTCTGGAATAAGCACTCGGCTTCGGCCGGCTGTATCAAGTAATGTGCACTTAGGTGACACTGCCACTCTGCTTCAAATAAGTGATTTCATTGTTAAACTAACTCTCTATCACTATTATGGTTGCATTGCTTACCTTCTAGTTTGTAAATCCCAAAATAAATCCAAACACAAACTTTTCCGTTCAAAAAATGGCATCACGTCGCATTCTTCACCTCTTTTGTACTGAAGAGTTCCTATAGTCTGTTCTGTTACCTTACTGTTAAATAGTATTTCTACACACATACGGGTAAATTCTAATTCAAAATAAAGACTGGGAACTCTTCAATTTCGGGAGGTAAAATATCGTGCAGCAATGTCGTCAGAATTTGAACGGAAAATAGTGATCGTTTTTAGTTTGGGATTTTCATATCTAGACTGTAAGTAATGCAACATTAATAGTGATAGAGAGTTAGTTTAACAATGAAATCACTTATTTGAAGCGAGTGGCAGTGTCACCTAGTGCACATTACTTGATACAGCCGGCCGAAGCCGAGTGCTTATTTACAGACAAGAATTATGAATAGGTGCTCCGAGATTCAGTGGAGGCGTCAGTCCAAATATCTAGCCGAGCTGAATCTCAAACCGATATTACCATAGGAATACCAACAGATTGTTGGAAGACATGATCTCCAAAGACTACATAAATATTATCAATCTAAGAAAATTGAAACAAAGCGCGTCTTTATTGTTGGAAATGGAAAGCGAATTTAAGCAGATAAATACATTTATGTAAATATGACATAAAATGGCACCTCAAACCATTACAATGTTAATACAGGATGGCATATTTATCAAAATGCCTTTCAGATCGAAAAGTTAGAAGCATTTTGTCTCTTAAAAAAGGTAAACTTAAAAGGAACATTGACCAGGGCATAAAAAGAGTAATCTATACATTCATTTGTGTATGGAATCATGCCCGTTTATGACATTTTCAAACCAAAGACGTAATAGGTAATGATTTTACTCTCTCGCCAAACGCTTGACAATCATGGGTTATTTTGGGGAAAGAGAATGATGTGTGAACCGAACGCTGTTTACCCAAGATTTAGCCTGGTCCCCCAACATTTAGCCTGGTCCCCTGGCTCCCTGACTAAAGTCAGTAAACACCACGGGGCCCTATATAATTTTTGTCTTTGTTTTTATTAGCACTTGGAATAAACTTTCAAATGTTTGTGGTCAAAGGTTAGCATTGAGGGCTATGGGTATTTTCCCTTCGGAGGTTCTGTGTCGCGGCTGGCGTTGGCATGGTATAGACCTCTCACTACTACAGCCCTGAGAGCTAAGCCTTCTGGAATCATTTTTTCTGAGGGGGATATAAACTCGCACAAGATTGATAATAGATATATATTAATCTTTCGTTTTGAAAATATGGCATGGGTTGGAGGGAGGACTTTCTTTCTCAGAAATTGTTATGAAGAAAAGGGACGGGATCGTACTTATTATGTACAAATACCTTATCACAATTTTCCTAATTTCCATGAACTTGAAATTCTAACCATTATCTTTTTTTTTCCCCATCAGCCACTCAAGTTGATTGACACAAGGGCGAAGTGCGTAACATTATGTAAAGCCTAGACTGTAAGATTTTAATATGGTGAATGGAATTTCGACACGTGCACATCTCCAGCCATAAGGCATTCTGATGTGCACTTTTCCATTTTTTCCTTGGTTTAACAGTGCTTGCTCCTATTTGTAGTTTTGTTTTTAAGAATAGGAATTCCTTAATGTTTTTTTCTATTTACTTTGAAGACTTGGATTATATTCAAGGCGAAGGTTAGACCTACAGTGATAGATCAAATAATGTCCATTTCTACATTTTTTTTTAATTCACGACAAAATTTCAGCTTTATTTATTATGACAATTAGGTAACCGAATAATTATAATATATTTAGGTGTGGTCTCAATTTTAATTGCACAGTCCCACTAACTTTGGAACATACTATAAGAAAATAAATAAAATAGATAGGTTAATGTCTTATCATGGAACATTTCAATTCGTTCAGCGATATGTGTCATGAAAGCCACGAGCGCAATTTCTGTGAAACTGCTTACATAAAAAGGGAGCTTTCCCACAATGCAGATCGTTATCAAGTTTTAGTAGACAATGCAACTTCCGGTCGCAATAAAATCCGAATTGTGTACCCTTTGGCGCAGGTTTTATGATGAGGGTGTTAGATAATTCTGGTTATAACTTACACTTTATTCTTTAATCGTTTGAGGTATGATTTAGATAATTTGTAACAGATAATAAAAGATAGCACTTTTAGTTGTTTTATTAAGCGTTTAATGGTGTTATTCCTATGCAGTTGTGTGAGTATATCGCGGGTGTAGATTACACGCGGCTCCATTTTACCCGAAGGCAAACCTTGTACCTCATCAATAGTTTTATGTTGAATAAAGGAAAATCATTTATGCATACAGTAATAAATTAAAGATAACATCAAAGTTAAATTAACAAGTTCATTATGGGATAATCTTAACACAGAGGACAGTCTAGAAAAGATCCAATTAATGATGTATAGACAATGCGGGATGAACAAAAAGATGACAAAAATTTTCTGTACATCATGACGAAAGTGCACTTATACAAAGGAGGATGGGCGATAAATGAACTGCATGTTTACCATAGCTATATAGAGTTCTAGAAGGGGGTGATATACATGTACTACATGTAATTATAGAGGAATTACAATGACTAGTGCACTTGGTAAACTAGATCAGATAAATTTCTTTATGATCACAATTAAATTCACCATTCTTAAGTTGGTTTCATTAAAGATGCATGGTATTTGTACACTCAAGGGTCAAAAGTATTTTCCGCACTGCTAATTTTCACTATATAATTCAATTGAATAAATACATTTTTTTTAGAGCACTGATATCAATTTCTACTGCAGCATAACTATGAAAATCACACAAATTATGCATTAATGCTATGATTTAAATCTGTTTACTATTCATTATTTCTCTCATGTGTTACAGTTATTAAGCACTCACTGGATCATCAATGTTTTATGAATATTATTTGAATGTAATCTTACACTTGTCCATATTAATCAAGCATTTGGAAAAATCTCCCAATCTTTCAAAATCGACCCACACAAAAATATAAAAAATACCCTTTACAGTAAACATGTGTCATGAATCTTGAAATGAATCTGCATATATTTCTGAAATTTCAGCATTGATAACATCAAATAAAAATTTCTGTGAAAGTTTTTAAAAATATGAAGTTGTAAATAGGATTATATAGTGAAAATTAGCAGTGCGAAATACTTTTGACCTTGAGTGTATTAAAATGCCCCGATTTAGACAAATACTGCAACACTAAAGAAGGAGGGTTGTATGCCTGCTTTATTGATTTTCACAAAGCTTTTGACAGCGTTATTCATATAAGCTTAATTTACTTCATATGAATATAGGTTCTAGATTTTATAATATTATTTAAGTAATATATACAAAAATAGCAAAACTTGTGAGAAAATTGGAGACTTTCTTACAAATCCATTTCCAATCAGTGTGAGTGTTCGTCAAGGGGACGTCTTGAGTCCCTCACTTTTCAAAATTTATATCAGTCTCATTTCATACACAATCTGTTAATTGTTTAATGTATGCAGACGACATATTGTCATCCTGTCATCATCTGCCAAGAGTATACAAGCAAGACTTGCCAAACTTGAAAAGTACTGTTCTGATTGGTGTCTAAAGTCAATTTTTAAAAAAACTAAATTAATGGTTTTTAATAAAGCTGGTTGTTTCAATATAACACAAAACTTTATATTTCAGAATAATACTATTGATTGTGTGCCCAGCTGCGAATATCTTGGTGCTCACCTTGCTATGCCTGAAAGTTTACATTCAGCAAAATCTTAGCTGTATAGAAAGGCTTGTTTTAGAAACGCTTACTACAAATTAAGAAATGACTTTATTAATATAAAATGGCGAAGTAAACA
>CAJDSM010038935.1:0-12069 GCA_903981925.1 Ostrea lurida
CAGACAGACAGGCCAACAGAAGGACACAGACAGACAGACAGGCCAACAGAAGGGACACAGACAGACAGGCCAACAGAAGGGACACAGACAGGCAGAACCAAACAGAAGGGACACAGGACCAGACAGACCAAACAGAAGGACACAGACAGACAGACCAACAGAAGGGACACAGACAGACGGGCCAACAGAAAGGGACACAGACAGACAGAAGGACACAGACAGACAGACAGGCCAACAGTAAGGGGACACAGACAGACAGGCCCAACAGAGGGACACAGACAGACAGACAGGCCAACAGAAAGAAGACTAGAGAGTTTACAGGCTGCCCAGCACTTTAAACAAAAGATGAGGCTGATTTCAGGGCAAATTTAGGGCTAAAATTAGGAATTTATAACTATATTAGGAGTTTTAGAAAATCAAATGGACTTACATGTAATATCACAAATTTGATTAAAAAAAAAAACCAAACCCTTAAGTAACAAATTTTTGTGACACAGACGCCAGATAGTAATCCCTATATGTCGCCTCTGCTAACGCAGGCTGGCGACACAATAAAGGTTGAGGTATGTAGCCAGGGCTTTCCACCTTTCTGTGGAAAGTCCTATTGATATTGTTCTGTTTTATTAGGTCTTTCAACCTTTCTGTGGAAAGTCATACTGTGAGGCTTCAATTAAAAAACCATTTGTTTCCCCTTTACCAACTCTTATTTTTTGCAACAGGGTCCATAGGTAGGCAAAATATTTTATTCTTCTCATCCAAAAAATAATTATTCATATATAAAAAAAATAGCGCTATAACCCAACAACACCCAATACCTAGAAGTGTCGGATCTATATAAAACATGAAAAATTAGACCCTTGAATTTAAATTTAAAAAAGAATTTTAGTAAAACTAAATTAGAAGTTTATCAAAGGAATTTTTGGGCTGCTGAACAGCCTGGGTTTGTGCCTCTTCAATGTGGGCTATGTAATTACATCGACTCTCCCCAAAGCCGTACTACTTTAGAAAATACAGAGGAAAGTGCACAAAATACATACATAGTTACTTATGGGTTACTAAAGCAACACTACATACACGCACTCCCTGTCCAAAACTATCATGTATTAGATCTAAAGCAACACCCATTGCTGTGAACATTCACACTTTGTCCAGATATATCATGTGTGCTAAACATACTTAAATTTCTTATGGATTAAATGGTCTAAAATCACAAACGTGTATACTACAACTTTGCACTTGTGTATGTTACATTACAATAGAGGTGAGAACCCCGTAAGTGGCAAGAACTTGTGTTCAAACTTATCATATATGTATTTATACATTATGTTCAAGCAAACAATAGGAAACAAAATGTGTATGTTACAGCATTACGATTATAGGCAACAGCATCATCACCCGACTTGGGAATCAAGAATAAAAACGTCATCATCCTCCAAGCACGATTTCTATCTTCAAATTTGCCTAAACTCAATACTTCTACTATTACAAGCTGTCAATACACAATAAAATCCTAGGTTTGTGTTCTTCCAACCTCCTGGGATCCTATATTGTAATAGGTATGCTCTATAGTAATTTTCCTGCAATGATTTACTCAGGCCAAAATCTCACCTCAGGTTTGGGCCTTTATGTTCTAAGATAACTATGCACCCATTTTTTCCACTTGATATTCAAGAGCAAACAGAAGAAAACTGAATAGAGTCTAAATACCAGTGTCTATGAATTTAATAATTTGGTACAGGTTTTGTTTGCTGTTCATGGGTAGAGAAATGATGCAATTTTACAAGCTTCACAGGAGTAGTGATAAAGACTGTATCCATGATCCATGTAGCCACAGCCTAAAGTCAGAAACCCCAAGACAAGGGGGTACCAGAACATAGGTCTGAAACCCCAAGACAAGGGGACCAGACAGTCATTGATGCAAAACTGATGACTACTTTAAGCTCATCTATAGGGCCTTTTAGGACAACTTTTGTTCAATACCCAAAGAATATTGAAAATTGACAATGATCATGACTATTTGCGAGAATATACTAAATGTGTCAGTGTAACATAAATCACCCTGTTGACTATTTAATATATTTGAAAGTCTCTGGGGTCAAAAATAAAAGTAGGTGCAAGACAGACACCCCCCCCCATAATTTATTAACATTTATATATATGCTTTTATTATTTTCTTGAATCATTTGTAAAGAGAATTGAATCCCATCAGTTTTCATGGACATCAAAGCACAAGGTGGATCTTATAATGAATCAAACAATTAATTAATAAGAAATGCTAATGGCATGAATTTATTCATAAAAATAGTCTTGTGATAAACAAGCAAAGACTGGATTTCTTGAAAATTATGCAACCTGAGGTATATAAAATCTGGACCCACGTATTGTCATAATATGTATAATCTCCCAACTACCAAATATACTCGCCTATAAGTCGGATTTTTGGGAGTAAAATTTTGGTCCAAAAGTCTATGTCCGACTTATAGGTGAGTCATAGGGAGATCAGTATTTTTCTAGTCGGCAAAATGTACCAATTTTTAAAACAACTCCGACGATTATCACGATCATCGTCCAGACAAATTAGTCTGGACATAAAAATATAATAAATATTATTGAACACGGGTAAATAATAAAAGAATTGACATGATATTGATTTTTGGAGAAAGAATAATTCAATGCCGGCATCATCTATCAAAATATCTTTTTGAAACAGGGGCAAAATAAGTGCAACTTTGATTTGAAATTGTTAACCGACTCTGGCAAAAAGTAGTACCGACTTATAGGCGGGTCAATGGCAAAATCCTTCAAAATGATCTCAAAAAACACAACCGACTTATAGGGGAACCGACTTATAGGCGAGTATATACGGTATCAATTCAAAAAGTCCATGCATGACTGAAAAGATGAGAGGAAACTGTGAATTTATTTCTATGTCCAATAAGGCATATAACTCTGCTATCTTTTTTTTATCTGAACCAAATACGATATTCTCCAGAATGATGTGTTTATATCCTTCATTTCAATTCAAAATGAAATATGCCAATGTATGCTCCAAGCCTAATCATATCCTTAATTTCAATTGAAACTTAATGCCCAATAAGACTGAAATAATGAGCAGAAAACATGAAGAGTTTGATTCCAAGGGACACAACACTGTCAAAACTTATTCAACCAGAACCAAACATAACTTGTCCTGGATATTAACATGATGTATCTATACACCAATTTCAGTTGACTATGCACATCTGTAGAAAAGATAATGAAAGGAAACTGAAATATGATGAAATGAAGGAGAAATGCACTACATTTGACTGAGATTATACTACCTAAATCGACATCTTCTTTGACGGGTCGGCTGCTATGGGGTACATGCTTATACAATACATCCAGTATCTTCTCCTTCACTTGTGATACCGTGTCACAATCCAGCACTCGCACCGGAATAGGCGAGGAAAACTCGTGCAAGTCTGTCACAAAGATCTCCTGTACCAACAGATCAAACAACACGTTAGATCCATACCCAATAATGTAAAGAGGTTAGTTTACTTAGATATCCAGTACAAGTGATCTACCATTTGTCTGTAATCCAGCTGCTGCCGAATCAGTTTATCTTCACTCAATGAGAACCTGGCCTCACTGTTAACCATGTCAACTGGTCCTTTAGAAACTTGTTTCTTCATGGCCTGATACAGCAAAAATAATGGCTCCCCTGCGCAGTCCTGTAATGATATCCTTTACTCCATACATTTAAGTTATACACTTGCAACTCACTGATACAAGAAACAACAGGTTCACGGAAAACATCATTATGCCACATTTAAAACTAGATGTGTCGGTTGCGACCACGAATGCCCCCGCCTACAGTGAAGTCTAATGAAGGAAATTCGTAAGGGTGAAATTGAAAGTTTTTCAAATGCATGAACTGTGGAGTATACATATACCAAATTTGAGTTGAATGTGTGCAACCGTTGCAGAGATAATGAACGGAAATGGAAAATTTCTGATTTTTTTTCTAAGTTCAAGAGGGCTAACTCTGTCAAAAATCATCGGACCATGACCAACTTTAACTTGACCTGCTATTCCTGGACATATCCATATACCAAATTTGAGTGGAATGTGTGCAACCGTTGCAGAGATAATGAACGGAAACCAAATGATGACGAATGACGGAACAGGGTAACACTATATGCCCCCGGCCATTTAATGGCGGGGGCATAAAAACTACATGTGTCGGTGCGATACGAATGCCCCCGCCTACAGTGAAGTCTAATAAAGGAAATTTGTAAGGGCGAAATTGAAATTTTTTCAAATGCATGAACTGTGGCGTATCCATATATCAAATTTGAGTTGAATGTGTGCAACCGTTGCAGAGATAATGAATGGAAACGAAAAATTTCTGATTTATTTCTAGTTCAAGAGGGCTTACTCTGTCAAAAACCATTGGACAATGACCAACTTCGAACTTGACCTGCATATATCCTGTGATGTATCCATATACCAAATTTGAGTTGAATGTGTGCAACCATTGCAGAGATAATGAACGGAAACGAAAATTTTCTGATTTTTTTTCTAAGTTCAAGAGGGCTAACTATGTCAAAAATCATTGGACCATGACCAACTTCGAACTTGACCTGCATTCCTGTGATGTATCCATATACCAAATTTGAGTTGAATGTGTGCAACCGTTGCAGAGATAATGAACGGAAACCAAATGATGACGGAAGGACAGAAGGACGGAATGACGGAACAGGGTAACACTATATGCCCCCGGCCATTTTATGGCGGGGGCATAAAAAAGTAGGTCAAACTCCAAGGTCAAGGTCATAAGTTCAAACTATAAGTGATAACAAGGTCTTGCCATAAAGAAATCTATATTCAAAATAAGAAATCCTGTTTAAAATAGTTTGAGATATATTCAAAAGATTCTATTGTCTTAAAAGTAACAAGTCAAAAGTTAAAATTGTACAACAACAGATGACAACAGACGGGTACCAATTGTACAACTGTTAACGCACAACAACAGATGACAACAGACGGGTACCAATTGTACAACTGTTACGCACAACAACAGATGACAACAGACGGGTACCAATTGTACAACTGTTAACGCACAACAACAGATGACAACAGACGGGTACCAATTGCTTTAGGTCACCTGAATCAACTAATGATTCAAAGTCAAAAACATATAGAAAGTTACAGAGGATGGAGTAATAAACAACGAAGCAGAAACACTTTACCTTCAAAAATTTATATAGCAAGAACGTGAACCAGTTTGTCAGCATCTTTTCTGCCACAGATTCTGTTCTGTAATAGAAACATAAGGTGATTATTAATCAATAAATAAAGATGCTTATTTGAAACTTTCCCCATACATAGATTTCACTACAATACTGTTAGCTTTCAACAATAACTCATGACCCTACTGTTTTACCATTTAAAACTGACAATTTCTTCGTCAATACATTGTTTCAGGTACCCAACATGGATCATATTGACCGAGCCTGGAGAGAGAACAAGAGGCTCGCAAGTCACTGAGCCTGGAGAGAGGCTCACAAGTCTTATTGATCAGCCTGGAGAGAGAACAAGAGGCTCACAAGTCACTGAGCCTGGAGAGAGAACAAGACTGTCAAGAGGCTCACAAGTCACCGAGCCTGGAGAGAGAACAAGAGGCTCACAAGTCACCGAGCCTGGAGAGAGAACAAGAGGCTCACAAGTCTTATTGATCAGCTAAGTACAGTTGAACTTCAGTATCTAGAACACTGATATCTTGAATACCATGGCTGTGTCAAAGTGATTCGGAAGTCCCAGCCATCTATTTTCTAAGTATTTTTACCCTTGATATCTTGAATCCATGGATATCTCAAAGTTTTTTCCCCTTGGGTCCCATCAAGTTTGAGATGTGTATGAAGTATAAATTTTGCTTATCTGCAATCCTATACTGATACGATACACTTGCCATTTATAATCAAAATAATGGCCCCTTCCTATCTACAGGAAATAGATTTGAACAAGATGTCACAAAGCTTTCAGTAAATATCAACTTTTCTGGCCCAGTGAACCACTGGTTTCAGGAGAAGATTGAGTGACACCTCATTTGTACATACTTGAGCCCCTTCAGCAAAGAATGCTTTGTATCAAGTTCAAATGAAATTGGCCCAGTGGTTCTGGAGAAGATTTTCCTACATATCAGCATGTAAAGGCACATGCACATCTTTAATGAGTCCAAAACATCTGAACAAAGCTTGAGAATTGTTAAATTAAGTTGTGAGAGGAGTTTATTACCCAAAGTAGGTCCCTATTCAAGGACGCCTGCCATTCACCATACTATAAACCAGATGCACATTGTGTTACCTGGCCAAATATAGGGCATTACAAAATAAAGGTGATCTTCACTACTCTGTAGCATGTAAAGAAAAAACACTCACCTCCTCAACAGCAGCTTTGGGTGGTTTTTGCCATCAACTGACTTTTCAATAAGTTCAGCCAAAAGAGTTTTAAGGATGCTGAAAAGAAACAGAAAGCAGTTAAGTCCACAGAGTCGTAATATAGATGGACATAGCATCGACCACTGACTTTCCCACCCCGTATCTGGGACTGATAATACAGATGGACATAGCATCGACCACTGACTTTCCCACCCCGTATCTGGGACTGATAATACAGATGGACATAGCATCGACCACTGACTTTCCCACCCCGTATCTGGGACAAGATAATACAGATGGACATAGCATCGACCACTGACTTTCCCACCCCGAATCTAGGGACTGAACCTTGCGGACATGATTATCATAACCTAAGGGCAAAGGCAACTCAGATGAATATAAGATACCATAATTTGCTGAATATAACACACACCTTTTTTTCAAGAATTTTTTGGCATGAAAAAAGGGTGAAGATATATACCACGATAGGATTATGAATTTTTTTTCCTCCAGGTGGCAAAGTAATATTGTTTCATTCAGAGACATAACTTTCATAGACACTGTAGGCTTTTTCAAGTTCATCTATCAAAAGTGAAGAATCAATCTCAAGAATATTACAACTAAATTGTAAAAATGTTGAAATCGTAAAAAATGTGATACTTACAATAGGTAAACGATTAAATCATTATGAAATAGCCATAATCTAAACAAACTTTAAGCTACTCTATATCAGGAAGTTTTCATGTAAATTTCCACTTTTCTTATCCAGTAGTTTTTGAGGAAGAGATTTTTAAAGATTTTCCCTATATATATTCACATGTAAAACTTTGATCCCCTATTGTGGCCCCACCCTACCCCCTGGGGTTATGATTTGAGTAAAAGTATATCTCAAGTATGTAACAAAGTTTTGAAGTTCATGTAAATTTCAGCTTTTCCAGCTCAGTGGTTTATGTTCGAGAAGATTTTTAAATGGCACCAACCTTTTTTTTTGATTTGAGAGATTATCTCCCCTTTTGAGGGGGCCTGGCCCTTTATTTGAACAAATTTGAATTCCCTTTACCAAGGATGATTTGAACCAAATTTGGTTGAAATTGGCCAAGTAATTACATGCCCAGCATAATGCCATAATGTCAATTCATTAACATAATCATGAGGCCCCCATCCATTTTTGGTCACCTGAGAGTAAAAGTATAATAATAAAATCTGAGTAAAACCAATTTGTACCAAAACTTTGTGGAGCACAATAATGCACATTTATATATTCTGAATGACCTTGACCTTTTCAAAATAACCTGATAGACCTTGCTCCAAATGACCTTGTCTCAAGAACATTAATTTTGTGATTAATCATATCTATTTCTGATGAAAGGTTTACGAGATGGACAGACATCACAACTTATGCTCGCCCGCAATTTAAAAAAGATGAATTTTTTTTTCACAACAAACTGTTTCTTCATGTTCAATACAAAAAGGCGAAGTTAACATCGTGTCAAACGTAATCATAATCCAAAAAACATATACAAAATCGAGTGTAGGGCAACACGGACCTCCAACAAAAGTGAAGGTAGAATTAGGTGCCATGGAGGAGTAAGCATCCTCTGCTGACCGGTCACACCCGCCACGAGCCCTTAGTTGAAATAAATAGTCAATCTGATTCACTCACTCTGTAGCATATTCCATTTTTGTCTGCAGGGCCACTGACAGAAGAGAAGCTACATTGACCCTGTCCCTCATTTTGAATTGCTTGTGCCCCTCCAGAGTCCTCACAAATATCAGCAGAAACGTCTTGTTGCTGATGAGCTGAGAGAAAAGCTTCAGCCCCTTCTCCACATTGTCTCGCCGGGCATACTCCACCTGTCACAAAACAAACGTCACACAAAATAATAACATGTTGCCTTTCATACAACTGTATGACTTGACATAAACAAGAGGCTTATGAGTCTTCCACAACAGTACATCGAGTATCACATGAGCTTTTCTAAATTTCTTTTTAGCCTTTTGTTGAAAGTAATATCCAAAATCCAAAGTAATATCCAACACTTTTGATATTTAAATATAGTAATTTCACAACAGTCGCGATACTGTAAAACGAGAATATCCTTAGGCACTATTTATTTTACGCGCCGTTTGGCCGCAAGACATACGATTGCGCTAAATTAAAAAATGCGGTGCTAAACTCAACCTTGACATTAAATCTTTGACCAAGTGGCATCGTTGCACTAAATAAGTTTGCGCCAAAAGGTTTTCATTGCTGATTGCGCTATAAAAATGTTTTGCGACAATATTCTGTTTTACAGTAACTCATATGATCCAGATTTCCCCATACCTTTCTCTATCAGTGTCATGACTGACCACGTAAAGCATAAAGGTGCAAAGTATTCTTTACAAAGTAACATGAAAACTTCCAAGTAAATTTTAAGCTCATTACTGATTCTTGAAAGACATTTATCATGAATTATTGAATATCTTCTGATTTAAGACTGAGGAATCGGGATCGACAAAAACCTAGAAAATATTTCTGCCAGCTGACACTGACGTGATAACAGACTTATAACTTTGGGGAGGGGATGATACATGTTTCTAAAAGGAAAAAATGATATACATGTAAAATGTTTTCACCTAACCTTAGGTTTCAAAATGCACACTTGACATGAGATTTTATGCAATATATATACATGTATACCAATGAAATTTAATGAATTTAAACACAAGGGAAACTCAAGAATTTTAAAAACATTTTACCTGAAAAAATATTCGAAACCCAATCAGCATAGGCAAAAAACAAAATTAATCTTTAGTTTCTCAGGCATAGTTCTCATGGGCACCGCATCTGTTCAAAAGGTACCGCATCTAAATTTTATTTCCAATATTTAATGAGGTAACTCTTATATTATAGACTTTTTTAGTAAAAACTTTTGAAAGGGTTTAATAAAATTTTAAGTATATTTCTATCAAATAATAGTTATAATGCATACTCATGTGTGCAAATGTTTAAGAATAATAGTATTCACTTTTATAGTAAGTAATTGAAGAAACTGTTTTTGTGAAAATAAAAATAATTATCCCATTACCCATTGCTTACTCTTTATAACTCCTGTGCAATGAAAAAGGAAAGATAACTCATCAAAAAGGAAAGATAACTCGTATTAAACCAAGTAAAAAAAAAAAAAAAAAACCTGCCTGCCTCATCTCTTTTTTCAAAACAAGATGTGTTTGTGAAACACGAATGCCCCCGTATTCCACATGCCAGTGAAAGGGGATTGTCATAGGATTATGCATTTGAAATATGAAAGGTCTATACCTTACCATTCAAAAGTTATGGCCAATGTTAACAGTTTTTAAAATGTAGTTCAAAATTCAAGGTCAAGTTCAAACATTTTGGTACCAGATAAAGGCTTGTATAAGAAACATATTGTAAATATTCAAAGCCACTATATGTAGCACATACCATTTCAAAAGTTATAGCTAAGGTTTAAAGTTTTTGAAAAGTAGGTCAAACTTCATAGTCAAGGTCAGGAGGTCAAAATTTGGTACATACGGAAAGGTCTTGTCATAAGAAGCATACATGTGAAATATCAAAGCCCAAGTACTTACCATTCAAAAGTTATAGCTAAGGTTAAAGTTTTTTTGAAAGTAGGTCAAACTTCAAAGTCAAGGTCAGGAGGTCAAAAACTTCTTTTGTACCACCGCGATAAGGTCTTGTCTAAAGAAGCATACATGTTAAATATCAAAAGCCCTAGTACTTACCATTCAAAAGTTATAGCTAAGGTTAAAGTTTTTGAAAAGTAGGTCAAACTTCAAGGTCAGGAGGTCAAGTTTTGGTACCCACGGAAAGGTCTTGTCATAAGAAAGCATACATGTGAAATATCAAAACCCTAGTACTTACCATTCCAAAGTTATAGCTAAGGTTAAAGTTTTTGAAAAGTAGGTCAAACTTCAAGGTCAGGAGGTCAAAAGTTTTGATGTACTCACGAAAAGGTCTTGTCATAAGAAGCATACATGTGAAATATCAAAGCCCTAGTACTTACCATTGAAAAGTTATAGCGTAAGGTTAATGTTTTTGAGAAGTAGGTTCAAACTTCCAAGGTCAAGGTCAGGAGGTCAAAAAAGTTGGTACCACGGAAAGGTCTTGTCATAAGAAGCATACATGTGAAAATATCAAAGCCCTAGTACTTACCATTCAAAAGTTATAGCTAAGGTTAAAGTTTTTGAAAGAAGGTCAAACTTCCAAGGTCAAGGTCAGGAGGTCAAATAGTTGTATCCCGGAAAGGTCTTGTCATAAGAAGCATACATTGAAATATCAAAGCCCTAGGACTTACCATTCAAAGTTATAGCTAAGGTTAAAGTTTTTGAAAAGTAGGTCAAACTTCACGGTCAAGGTCAGGAGGTCAAAAATTTTGGTACCCACGAAAGGTCTTGTCATAAGGAACATACATGTGAAATATCAACCCTAAGTTATAGCCAAGGTTAAAGTTTCAGACAGAATGACAGGACAGAATGACAGACAGGACAAAAACAATATGCCCCCCCCCCGCATCTTCGATCACGGGGCATAAAAAGTGCCTGAGGAAACTAACATTAATTTTTCAGCCATAGTTTTCAATTAATATGGTTGGGTGAAAAAAAAGAAAATCCACAAAAAAATTATTTCAGCCCCCCCCCCAAAGTGTTCATGTTTTTAACTCTTTTATTCTAGTTTTTAAAACCCAAAAGTATAATATCATCTATTCATACTAAACTATATGTATCAGTTAATACAAAGTTTCATTATAAAGTATTGTATCGTTTCCAAAGTATTGGTATGTTATCACATCATTTCCAAAGTATTGGTATGGTATCGCATCATTTCCAAAGTATTTCATTTCAAAAGTATTGGTATGGTATCGTATCATTTCAAAAGTATCGTATCATTTCACAAGTATCGTATCATTTCATCCTTAATAGTCTTCAAAAAGGGTAGGGTACCATGAAATACACATTACCTGTTCCCCCCATAGTGAAATGTTGGCTATATCAAATTTTGCAGTTTTGGAGAATAAGTAAATGTTTAAAACATAATAAGTAATATTTCCAACTTTACATTGAGGTCACATTGACCGACAGGCACTGACAACAATAGACCACTAGTAAGAGTAACTTAGTCTGCTTTTGTTGACTTACCTCTAGATCTTTGATGACGGGGTGGTTAGTGTCCCCGTCCTGAGGAAACAGAACCCTCATACAATAGGTACGATAGTCCCAGAAAGGAATAGCATTGTTCCCAGACATGTAGTCATTCATCAACTGGTCAATGTCGGTTTGTAGAACTACGAATGCTGAAATTTCAAATTATCTCAATAAGTGACCTGCATATTCCAATGATATATCTATATCAAAGGACTAGATAGGACAAACTATAGAAACTGCCACCCCCCCCCCCCTTTTTTTTCTAGAAAATTACCCATACGTAAAATTACAATTCATGAATCACATATTTATATTTTTATTGTATCAAATTTCAACTCAAAATAACCACAGCAACGGTGTACCCCCATAC
The DNA here is from genome assembly GCA_903981925.1 of Ostrea lurida. Lineage (NCBI taxonomy): Eukaryota > Metazoa > Mollusca > Bivalvia > Ostreida > Ostreidae > Ostrea > Ostrea lurida. The sequence continues at coordinate 11,962 of CAJDSM010038935.1, forward strand.
AGGTAGTCCCAGTTGTTTGTTCCAAGCAATGACAGGTGTCAAAGAGGGGGTTGTTGCTGCAGCAACAGTGTACCCCAATACAGGTGAACAAGCTCAGACGGGAAGCTG
>CAJDSM010038941.1:0-5000 GCA_903981925.1 Ostrea lurida
CTTTACAGTTCAGCTTCTCCATTGTTAACTTACCAGATATCTGCAGCAATATAATCTGCATATGGTAATTGTGTCTATTCAATTGATTCGATGGGTCAGAGTTAATTAATGTTTAATCGGTTTTTGAATCAAGGCAGGCTACTTGCAAACAAGGTTGATATTCACAAAGGTTTCAAAAAGTCTCTTTTGAAGTTCAGCATTTCAGTACCAAATTCATCGTGCAATTTATAAAGATCAGTTTGGCAATACAACTTGTCATCGGGTCAAATGCTGCGAGACGTGATTTTCAGAGGCGTAGCTGGATTTGCAAGTGGGGGGGGGGGGGGGGCCTAAACTTAAAAAAAATCCACAGAAAGTGGGGGGGGGGGGGGCAACTAAAAATTTGTGACAGAAGCAAAAAAAAGGCATTGCACACTAAAAGTGGGGGGGTCAACTCTAATTTTATTTATATTTACTGAAAGGGGGGGACACATCTTCAAAATTATGTGAAGCAGAAAAAAAAGAAAAAAAAAAAAAAAAAAAAAGTCCATTTGAACCTAAGTGGGGGCCAAAACCTCTATTTCCTTCTAAATTTCTAAATTGTTGTGTATTTTTGCAGAAAAAAAATACTCAGAAAAAAGTGGGGGGGGGGGGGGGCAAAAACATACTTTTGCCCCCCCCCCCCCACTTTTGAAAGGTGGGGGGGGGCATGTGCCCCCATGCCCCCCCCCCACCGGCTCCTACCCATGGTTTCAATCCAATTGTTAGCCATTCTGTAGATATGTCCAGATATTAAATTTAACTTACGACTGGTTCCCTTTCCCCGAAACCTCACAGTGGTGTGACCGGTCAACAGGGGATGCGCACCTTACTAGGTACCACCTGATCCCACCTCTGTTATACCGCAGAGTCCGTGTTTACTCAACACTTAATTCTGTATTCCTTACGGGAGTTATGAGGTTGATCTCTGTTCGCTATCTTCACCTTTTCATGTAGCAGTGAGAGTTTTTTTGTGTGCAAAAACATGTCGTATTCTAGACAGAATATCAGTTTTAAAGTCTCATCAGAAAGACCCGATATTCGCATTCCCAAATACCGAACGTATGGCAATTGAGCAGTCACTACTTATATTTATGTCTTAGGTTTGACGCGGCTAAGACTCGAGCGACATTTATATAGACATAACCTCCCGGTCATTATTTGAACTGTCTATCCTTTGAACTATTGTAATAAAAAAAATTAATCCAAAATAAACGCTAGATGTCAAGCACAGGCGCTTGTTTCATAAACTTTGNTACCTCCCAGTCATATCCTTTGAACTATTGTAATAAAAAAATTTAATCCAAAAATATTATTTTAGAATAAACGCTAGATGTCAAGTCGATATTCATTTATAGGTATCCAGACAATTCAGCTCAGTGGTAATTAAACCTATGCAACTTCGAACACTTTCGTCTAAATCATTCGATTCATTGACAATACCGCTAAGAAATTAACATCATCAGATTTGATAAGTATTACAAGTACATGGATATCAATATTCCCTTGCATGCTAAATGTGTAATCAGCGGCAACTATTCGTTTTGCATTAGTGATTGTTCTACCGTTCATTTTGCATCGATGAGAATCGACACGAAGTCTTTTCGTCAGAGTCATTTAAATTCTCAATAGAGAAATATCACGCAACCGTACAAGCCCCTCCCCCTCCTCTTCCCCTTCCTCCTTTTATACTAAAACTGATTATATAAAGCTGATATACACATAAAACATTGAATGAAAAAGATGAATTTGGTTTTGATTATTTATTGTATATATTTCTAAATCGCGGAAAAAAGCATACTAAAGGGTTACAGTCTGTACTTTAAGCAACCGGACGGAAATTGTTAATATTGTTTATTGAAAAGTTCCGCATAGTTTCAACAAATCGATTAACGAAATAATAAAANGGGGTTACAGTCTGTACCAAGCAACCGGACGGAAATTGTTAATATAATTGTTTAATGAAAAGTTCCGCATATTTTCAACAAATCGATTAACGAAATAATAAAATTAAACATTCATTATCAAGTACGTCAAATGACACCATATACATTAGAAACAAAGTCTTTATTTATAAACAAACCTACTTATAATCATATAAGTAGTTTTGCACAGTCATTTTATCATAACTGAGTAAAGGTCGGTGAAACTTACATAATACATTATTAACATTACTCAGAAATTCGTGTTACATGTTCTTAATTTATAGTAATATTTTTATTTTCTAATTCACTGCTTAAATTGTGTGCAATATCTTTCAAATATCAGTCGAGTTGCATTAAAAAATAACGGCTTGTTGTCTAAAGCTGCTGTTGAATGTACAGATGTATTGCTATATATCTAAATTCATACTAAAAATAAAAGCGTTTTTTTTACGGAAATAACCTACAAATACGCAAAAGACTGCAATTTATATATTATAACAATACCAGTAGAGCTCCTGGATAGACCACGCCTTTAGCACCGCCTCCCTCAAAGACGATATTTTCAAAAGGAAACTGGTCCACATAATCTCTAATGTCTAATGATGACAACTCGTCTCCTTTTATCCAAAGGTGAAAGTTAAGAAAATTAAAGACATTAAACAAACGTTTGAAGAATTGAAGTTTCATGAAGTTTGCATGTTGACTAATTCTAAAATAAAACCGCTAACCTTGGTCCACAAGATCTTCGCCGTCGATTTCGTCAGCCCTTTCGAGGATTTCGTCGATGTATTTTTGTTTAGCGGCATCATTACCTGGCTGTTTTTGCGAATTCGTCTCAGAGTCCTTAGAAAAACCACTCCCCATTGCGCTGCTTTAGATATACAACAAATACTTTTTAAAAAAGATAATGAGACTTAGGTTGAGGAAGGTGAAAATATATAATATCACTGGAGGACATGCGTACTTCCACTCACCGATAATTCACTTCCTGCCACAATCAGCTGTGTAGCGTGCTGTATCTTTCACTATCTTAGTCTCGAGATGAAACTGACATATGACATCAGTATGAAGGTGGTTTGAAAAGATCCGTGGTTTGATAAATTTTGGCTTCCTTCCTCTGAATTTCCCTGTGTACAATAACACGTAAAATATAGTGTAGATGTATATACATGTACATGTATACGACCAAGCTGAACTTAACAAGCAATATTTACATTCAATATTCTTCCTTATCAGCAATGTTTTAGAATTTTGAGTTCATTTGTGAATGGAGCATAAATCAGCATAAATTAATAAAAACCAAATTGCATTCTACAGAGCAGTGGGTGTAAATTTTTATTGTTTTTCTCACTTTTTTGAAGCTTTAAGTGAAGACTACAATTCAAACCTATCTTAGCGCTTTAGACCATAGCAGTAGGGGTTCTTATTTCTATTACATGGAGATACTTGAGAAGGAACAAACACTAGCTATATAATGGCACAAGCAGGGCTCAAACTCACGACCTTACCTTTCTACCACTTAGCTACCGTAACCGACCAATACATGTCGATACAAGCAATGAATTGTTGGCTTGTTGTCATTATACGGTCAAAGAATATGTTTTATTATAGGCGGTAATTTTTGTAACTGTAAATTTAATCCTACATCCAATTAACCAATCAAGAAAATGTTAATGAAAATGAGATAGCAAAGTTTCAGTCCCTACAGCATTATTTTTAAAAGATNTATCACTTAAAATAAAATAAAATGATAAAATAATTCCTTTTTAATTTCCAAATTTGATGTGCGCATGGTTTGCAAAATTCTGCACAGGCAACAGCACGTGATCCGACGCCTAAATTTACGATTAATTACGTGATAAAATGTCAAAACAAACATTGCTTAAGTTCTCTTACTGTTGATCTTTTTCATGAATGAAACAGTCAACATTGTTGCAAAAACCATGGTGCAATAGCAACCAAAATTGATAATTTATATTTCAATTTGATTTATAATCTGGTCGAGCTTCCATACTTATGTAGCAAACGGTCAACATAAGATATAGTTCATTAGATTTTCAAAGAATAAGTATTTGATAATAACATCTAGGGCAATATAAAATACAAATATTGAATTTCGAAGGAACAGAAAAGATAACATAGGTGTAAATAAAAGTAATTTAGAGCGTTAAGTCACCTCAACTGAAGACACGAGGAGCGGAGTAAATTCACAGACAGGGTGTGATGTGCTCGAAACGTCTGCTTATTATCCCCTTGCGCAACTAGTTGCGGAGGGGATATAGCATCGCGAATGTGCGTGTGTGTGTTCGCTACTTGTCAACACAATTTAGAGAATACCCGTGCACTAAGGATTACCAACCTTTGCATACTTCTGTGGCATTGTTAGAGGCCAACATTCAAATACATATTTATTCTGAAAATTAAAACAAAAAAAAAAAAAAAAAAGAAAAAAAATGAAATAAACGAAAAAAAAAAAAAAAAAAAAAAAAAAAAGAAGAAAAAAAAAAAAAAAAAAAGAAAAAAAAAAAAAAAAAAAAAAAAAAAAAAATAAAAAAAAAAAAAATAAGAAAATAAAATAATACTCGCTTACTCGAGAAAGAATAGAGATCATTGTTTTACGAAGAAAACAAAAACACTTTACAACCAGCGAATAGAAAAAAAAATAAAAAAAAAAAGAAAAAAAAAAAAATAAAAAAAAATAAAATAGAAAAAAGAAGAAAAAAAAAAAAAAAAAAAAAAAAATAAAAAAAAAAAAAAAAAAAAAAAAAGAAAAAAAAAATAAAAACAAACAAAATAAAAAAAAAAATAAAAAACAGAAATCCATCTAAAAATAACAAACAATGATTAGGAAAGAAAAAACAAGCGCCAAAAAAAAAACAACCTCCATCACTTTAAAAATTCAGTGCAAACAAAAAAAATCCCCATGTGGCAAAAAAAAGGGTAAATTCAAAAACCAGACAATACAGAGCCAAATAAATGACAAAGAAAAAAAAAAAAATCCAAAAGAAATTTATACTTACGGAAAAAAATCTAAAAATAACAAAAAACCAAAAAAAG
>CAJDSM010038941.1:10000-12374 GCA_903981925.1 Ostrea lurida
AAACAAAAATACTAATTAAAATATGGAAAAAAAAAAAAGAAAAAAAGTAAAAATGATTACAACAATTATTGTACAAAATTCTTAAAAAGTACAAGAAATAATAAATTAATAAAAAAAGAAATGGATATTTGGGAGAAGAAAACGAAAAACATAGAACTAAAATGAAAAAACCAAAAACAATAATAAAGAAGAATGGATAAAAATAACAAAGGAAAAAGATAGAACAAAAAAAAGCCAAAAAAATAAAAAAAAAAAGAACAATGTTATAACCAAAAAGAAAGAAAAGCAAAATACACCAAAGAAAAACAACAAAAAGAAATGAAAAAGAAAAGTAATAAAAGAAAAGAAAACAACAAAAATAAAATAAAAGACTGAAACAGAAGACCCACCTGAAAACTTAGCAAAAAAAAAATGCAATAGAAAAAAATATTTTAGAAAATACCAAGAAACCCAGCTTGGCGATAAAAAAAATGTACAATAGTATAGAAAAGATAAAATAAAAAATAAGCTATAGAAACTAAAAAAAACGGAATAATGATTATGGAAAAAATTAATAAAATATAAAAAAAAAATAAAAAAAATAGCCAAATAAAAATAAAGTAAATTAAAATAAAAAAAAATATAAGGAAAAGAAAATAATCAAATATACCAAAAAAAAAAAATTTAAAAAAAGAAAAAAAAAATATAATCATAAAAACACACATAAATACACGAGAAAAACCAAAAAAAAACAAAAAATAAGAACATAAAATCTGAATAAACTACAAAAAAAATAAAAAAAAAGATCGAAAAAAAAAAGACAAAATATAATAAGGCAATAAACTACCAAAGCAAAAAATAAATAATTATAAAAAAGAGCAATTAACAAATATGAGTTCAACTTCATAATATAAAAAAAGAAAAATTATTACTTTAAAAATACCCAAGATTATAAAAAAACAAGAGAAAATAATCATTCAAAAAAACAAAAAATTATTGAGATAAAAAAAAAATAATTAAGAGCATCGACTAGAATAAAAATTAAGAGACATGAAATATAAAAATGAAAATTTGCGAAAAAAAATAAAAAAAAAAATAAGCGAAAACCAATACATAAAGAAATAAATGAAAAAAAAACAAAAAGCAAAAAATCAAAAAAAAAATTAAAAAAAAAAAAATTAAAAAAAAAAAAAGTAGAAAATACCAGTATGAAAAAAAAAAAAAAATGAAATAAATTAAAAAATAAAATAATAAATATAATAGAAAAAAACAAAGAATCAAAAACAAAAAGTAATAAACCAATTGGAGACAAAATCAAAAAAAAAAAAATAAAAAAAAGAAAAAAAAATAAAAAATAAAATAGAGAGAAAAAGGTAAAATAAATCAATAACCAGTAAAAAAATTAATTAAATGAAAGAAAAAATAAAAAACTAGACTTCGTGTACAATAATGAAAAATGGGAGATTTGGGTTGATGGGGGAGTCCCCAGATGGTATTTGGTTGATTATAGACGTAATCAACACTTCCAAAATTACGTCCTGTCCCGCTACTGAAGTTTGCTCCATTCATGACTATACCTAGTCTCACCCAAATAGGGAGAAAAACACTAGAGACCGAACTAGGTCGATGTGTACGCCAATGAAGGTTTTTAGGCGTCAGTTGCAACGGTTACACTCAGCATTAGTTGATTTTTGATGGATGGCGGGCGGGTGGGCCGTCAACAATCGTGAGGTTTCCGGTACGATTAATCTTCTTTCAAAATTATTTTTTTAATCTGAATATCTCTTGATATCTGTAAACTTTGGATTATATATGTTAATATTACGTTGAGAGAGAACGCCTTATATTTCATAGATAATCGTAATTCCGTCAGGTGAAGGTCACCTGAAGTTTGTGGCCAAATCCAACTCAACGCAAAAAAATCTTAGTAAAACATGGACAGGGTTTCCGGCGACGATAAACACTCACCAAAACTTTATATTCTTGATTCAAATGGAAACTTTACGAAATTTGTTCGCTTAACGTTTTCTTTCCTTGAGAGTTCATAGAAGTGATCTTTAACAATCTCACACTAAAAACAACTTCCTTACTTTGTGATGTAGAATAATGCATATGAGATCGTAAAGGATTGGTACTCTACAGGGTTCTCTCAGTGGTGGTATACACAATTCGTCTCCTGTCTATAGGAGAAACTTTGGAATAGAGTAAATTTTCTGTGATCTAATTTCGAGTTGACGAAACTATCAAATTCAACAAAGAATCTTTAGAATCTTTTAAAAAAAATGTATCAAAATACGAACCATTGAAAATTGCACTTTAATGGAATTGAATTACAACGACTACTTTACAATAGGTCATATACTGTGAATGATTTTAATATCATTATATTTTCTAG